>QVTF01002039.1:0-222500 GCA_003573665.1 Oxygymnocypris stewartii | reverse complement strand
TTGGATAAGAATCAAATGTAATATAATTACAGGACGCCGTGCTTTTCCACAATACCATATTTTACAATCTGCTGTATGGTAACATCAACGCCACGGCAGAGGACGTCTACCGTGTGGCCAAACTAGCTGGAATCCATGACGCCATTCTCCGAATGCCTCATGGATACGAGACGCAGGTCGGAGAGCGAGGCCTGAAGCTCTCAGGTACAAACCCCAGCCCTGAGTGTTTCTAGGAGTGTCGAAATTAATCCTTGCATTGACGTGACCGATCCTGCATCGGTGCAGTAATAGACCATAATCGATTATAGCCGACTGACGTCATTCACATACGCGCTTGTCACGAGAGTATTAAAAATGCACTCTCTATTTTAAAATATGAGAAAATATGGGCACGTGTGTGCTAGAGACAATCACAGCGGCTTCATTGCACGGAATATGTGCTTTGAGACAGTATTTTAGTCTTTTACTTTATATTAGTGCTGTCAAATGATTAATCACATCCAAAATAAAAGTTTGGCAACACTTTAGAATAGGGAACACTTATTCACTATTAACTATGACTTTTTCCTCAATGAATTCATAATTTGCTGCTTGTTAATAGTTAGTAAGGTAGTTGTTAAGATAAAATATATAAAAATTAATATAATTATATTATATAGAAATATATTTTATGTATAAAATGTACATATATGTATTAAATATATACATGCATGTGTTTGTATTTATATATACATAATAAATATACACAGTATGCACACGTATATTAAGTAAACAAACTTTTTTTTTGGATGCTATTAATCTGGAATAATCATTTGACAGCACTACTTTATATACTTTACATACTGGAAAGCAGAATGTATTCGATGCACGAAACTCATATACTGACAGACTTTCACGTGCGCTTTGTGTTTGTTTGTCCTGAAGCTTGCAGCTGCGGTTTAATGCACTTGTGAATACTTTTATGAAATTGATATAAACAAAGTCAGTTAACAAATATGTGCATTAGTGTAAGTGCAGTCTATTAAAGCTGCCACTGTCTATGAACTCATTAGTAATAATCAAATGGCAAAAATGCTGAGGAAAAAACAAAACCCATAACTATGATTATCTGTTAACTTCCGGATACTTTTAGATACTGAAAGTAGTTTTTGTTTATCACTTGTAATAGTTTTTTTCCCCTCTTTGTTACTTTGTTTGCTTGTGTGTTTTGAAGTTATTTCACATTGTAATTATAAATACATTAAACGTTAATTAATTTACATAATTAAAGTAGCCTGCTTAAATAATTTAATAAAAATGCATCATGATATCGAATTGAATCGAATTGTTGACACAATCATAACTGAATCGTTTCGTTGACATGTTAATCGTAATTGAATCAATTCAACACAATAATTGTAATTGAATCGAATCATTGACACGGAAATCATTAATTGAATCAAATAGTTGACACGATAATCGTATTTGAATCGAATCGTTGACACGGTAATTGTAATTGAATCGATTGTTGACACGATAATCGTATTTGAATCAAATCATTGACACTTTAATCATAATTGAATCCATTTGTTGACACGATAATCGTAATTTAATAAATTTGTCGGTACGATAATCTGAATTGAATCAATTAATTGATACGGTAATCATAATTGAATCAATTCGTCAACACGATAATCATGATGGAATTGATTCGTCGACACGATAATCGTAATTTAATCGAATCATTGACACGGTAATCGTAATTGAATCGATTCGTCAGCACGATAATGGTAATTGAATTGATTCATCAGCACGATAATCGTAATTGAATCTATCGTTGACACGATAATCGTATTTGAATCGAATCATTGACACGGTAATCATAATTGAATTGAATCATTGACACGGTAATCATAATTGAATTGAATCATTGACACGGTAATCATAATTGAATTGAATCATTGACACGGTAATCGTAATTGAATTGAATCATTGACACGGTAATCATAATTGAATTGAATCATTGACACGATAATCATAATTGAATTGATTCATCGACACGATAATCATAATTGAATCGAATCATTGACACTGTAATCGTAATTGAATCGATTCGTCGACACGATAATCGTAATTGAATCGAATCATTGACACGGTAATCATAATTGAATCGAATCGTTGACACTTTAATCGTAATTGAATCGTTTCGTTGTCACAATAATCATAATTTAATAAATTTGTCGGTACGATAATCTGAATTGAATCAATTAGTTGACACGGTATTCGTAATTGAATTGATTCGTTGACACGATAATCGTAATTGAATCAATGCGTTGATTCGTTGACACTATAATCGCAATCGATTCGTTGACAATAATCATAATTGAATCAATTCGTCGGTACGATAATATTAATTTAATAAATTAATTGATACGATATTCGTAATTGAAATTGATTCGTTGACACTATAATCGTAATCGAATCGTTGATACGATAATTGTAATTTAATCGATTCGTTGACACGATAATCATAATTGAATCAATGCGTTGATTCGTTGGCACGATAATCGTAATTTAATCGATTCGTTGACACGATAATCGTAATTGAATCAATGCGTTGATTCGTTGACACTATAATCGCAATCGATTCGTTGATACGATAATTGTAATTTAATCGATTCGTTGACACGATAATCATAATTGAATCAAAGCGTTGATTCGTTGGCACGATAATCGTAATTTAATCGATTCGTTGACACGATAATCGTAATTGAATCAATGCGTTGATTCGTTGACACTATAATCGCAATCGATTCGTTGACAATAATCATAATTGAATCAATTCGTCGGTACGATAATATTAATTTAATCAATTAATTGATACGATATTCGTAATTGAAATTGATTCGTTGACACTATAATCGTAATCGAATCGTTGATACGATAATTGTAATTTAATCGATTCGTTGACACGATAATCATAATTGAATCAATGCGTTGATTCGTTGGCACGATAAACGTAATCGTATCATTGACACGTAAATTGTAATTGAATTGAATCGTGAAACCGTGCCGATTCCCAGCCCTAGTGAAGACGAAGGAACAGAACGGTTTCTTCTTGAGTGATCTAGAGCGGATTTTTCTTCTGACAGGTGGAGAAAAGCAGCGTGTGGCCATCGCACGGGCCATCCTTAAAAACCCTCCCATTTTTCTCTATGACGAGGCCACGTCTTCACTAGACTCGATCACTGAAGAGGTGAGATCCGTATGTCGATGAAATAGTAGATACCTCAATAATAGGTATGAAAGGGGCCTTTGCACAGTGCTGTCTGTATATAGCTGGGAGTTTTCTGTCAAGTTAAATATAGTTGTTTGTTTAAGTTAACAGCCTTTTTTTTTAGCTGCATCATATTCACAATAACAGCCTGTGTTGAAATGTGCCACTCAAATCATTAAGACTGAACATTTATTGTTTTTTCAAAGCTGCTGGTTTTCCCCTGTTGCTTTGCGAACACACTTCATTTGATATTTACACTAAGCTTTTTCATTTTCAGGAGGCTTTATGCCTTTTCATAGCCAAGGAAGTGTTTGCTCTGTTGGCTTTCGGCAGTGCTTTAATGTATATTATTGTCAGAAGGTCTTCATATGAATCCTGTCAATCATATCAGCGCTTGTTATTGTAGGCAAATGTTGCTGTCACGAGGCAGACGGCTTCTTAATGAAACATCACCAAAGCTTTCTCAGCCTTGCAGATTCATTCAGAGGAGAAGGGAGAAAAGAGAAGCAACTTTTTCAAACACAATATTATATTTTCTTTCCAGAATATTCTGACTTCCATGAAGGAGATGGTGAGGGACAGAACATCTGTCTTTATTGCACACCGGCTGTCCACCATTGTGGATGCAGATGAGATTATCGTACTAAATGAGGTAAGCTCGTCTGAAACCTGTACATGTGTGTGTGACAGCATCCAGAAATCATGTTTAGCAAGCCCATGCATCATTTTCATCTTCCCTTGAGAAAGAATATCACTTTAAATAGCACAGCTATGAAGACTCACTTCAACATTTTACAATGCATTCAATGCTGAAGCTACAGTGTTACTCCCAGGTCAAAGTTCAAACAATTTTGAACTTTGACCTCAGTGGCTGCTGACCTTTTGAGGGGCAGCCGATGACTACTGATCAGTTTATAACGATGTCTTGAATGGCAAGTTACATGACAAGGAGTTGATGCTGCATGATGCATACATTTATTGCAATATTTACAAAAATCAGGAATTTGACTATTTACAAAAACTTTATTCTGATTGTGTTGAGCAGTGCTTCTGCATAAAAAAATGATTACGTATTGAAAATTGTTGCTTTTGAATGCTTTTTTTTTATGTGAATATTTTTTAGGCTTGCAAGATTTGGGTAATTTGGTGTTCATACTTAGGTTTATTTTTACATGAACCAACTCAAATCTCTTTTAGTGTTAATATTATAATATAAATTAAATATGAGTATCATTATTTAATAGTGGTTATTGATTTATAATATCCATTATTGTGATATCGTGAAATTTAAATATTAAACAATATATATATATATATATATATATATATATATTAGTTCTGTCAAATGATTAATCGGGATTAAATCGCATCCAAAATTAAAGTTTTTGTTTACATAATATATATGCGTGTACTGTGTATATTTATTATGTGTATATATAAATACACACACATACAGCATATATATTGAAAATATTTACATGTTTGTTTATATTAATATAATTTATATTATATGTAAATATATTTAATATATAAACATAACATATTTTTCAGAAATATATATGTTCATGTGTGTGAATTTATATATACGTAATAAATACACACACACACACACACATATATGTAAACAAAAACTTTTATTATGTATATGGTTTATCGTTTAACAGCACTAATATTTTGTAATAACACTGTAAAATAAAATACCCTAATAATACACTTTACCATACAATACCCTAATTGCCCCCCCCCCCCCCCCCAGCACGTATGTCCTAATATCTTCATTCAATGGTAAAGTTTAGTTTTGTGCAACCCTTCAGTAAATCCTTATTATTTTCTTAAAAGTGTGCATGTTAAAATGATAATGCAGGAGTAAAAATATCCGCTTCTTTTAATCATGTGGTTTGTTTGTATGTATGCAGTGGGCTGTCAAACTGGCTGAAAAACTAAATTCGAATTTTGTACTAAAATATTATCAATATTCGAATTTAAAAGGCATACTTTCAGTTGGGGGGGGGGGGTGGCTTCTCTCCTGAGGCCACAAGAGGGCGCATCGAGCAAAATATTACCGTACTAATGCATGTTTCATCAAATAGAGCTGGGCGATATGAGCAGAAATTCATATCTCTGTATTTTTTGGCTGATTTGCGGTATATAGCTTTGTATTTGGATTAAACAAATAAATAGTGAGTGTAACATGTAGGCATATATAATTTGCAAAATGGGTTAAAATCACATTACATTCTTACATTGTAACATTGCGATCTAAAAACAAAGTTTTAGTAAAGTTAAATTCACGTCTCTGTCAGCGGCACACGCAGCCGTTCTGTCCGAGCCACTTTAAACTGAAACTGTAGGCTAGATTTACAGTATCATTGCTGATACACATCATTTATTAACATTTAATCATATGATCGCATGGTTCATGTTTACTCTGTTAATATGCACGTTCTCTAACAAGCTAACTTCTTAATCTAGTAATTACATGTTTTGAAAAAAAGTTGAACTTACATTAATTTTACATGCTTTCTAAACATGCAGCTCTCTTGAGCGAGACGCGAGTGCAACGATGATAGAAAATGCAATAAATATGCGTTCTGTTTGAACGGCTTGGTTTCAGTTTTGAGGTAAACCACATCTTCTCCACACTGATGTTCTCTCTTTCCACAATATTGTGAATGTGCAGCTCCGTATCGAGTGGGTTCAACTGGACAGGCTAAAACAAAGCATTAAAATGCACCGACACCTCGTCATTGCATCTCGTGTGCTAAGCTGCCTGACGGACAACTAAAATTACAATGCAGCGGTTTGCATTCACGTGGATTTTTATTTGAAATTCGACAAATATTTGAAAATCAATATTTACATTTTTTTTTTTGACAGGCCTTGTATACAGTCCACAGAGAGGAAAACACAATGTATGTTCCTCTGATATGTCAGTACGTGGGCAGTGATGAAAGTCAAAATGGATTGGTTCATCCATATATTATGGCTATTGAGATTTACTTGTTTACTAGTTGTATGGTCGACATATGATGTTGCAGCTGAGACGATGCGGACGAGAAACAGAAGCATATCTCCATTGATTGAGAGATTGATGCAGCTTGTGTTGTCTTGAACGTTGCAAAACAACATTCATGTGCCACTCACTTGTTCTGTCTGTCAGCCTGTGGGCGATACTGATTTGGGTGGTTTGCAAGAATCCGGGTTCACTATGTTTGCTTGTTTCAGGTTATTATTGAAAGACGATGCATTTACACTGGGATGCAGTTTGTGCTTCTTCTGCTGTCATCACACATACAGGCGGAACTGCAACCTTGTAAAATGGCCTTTCTTTTCAGGTGGAGGTCAAAGCAGTGCATGACACTCGTGTTGAAGGCCTAACGCGAGACATGTGAAAGGGCATCATTCACTTATAGTGTTTGGCCTTGAGTCATTGTTGGATTGTTGCATGGAAAGTGTGATAGTTTAGTTTCTGATGTGCATAGATGGGAAAAGCATTCATTTGAACGTCTCTTTTGTTTCTTTGATTGCAATGATGAAGAAAGCGCGCTCTCGCTGCTGTCCTTGTGTATTGTTCTGCTATTGAGATCCAGTCTGTTGGTAAAAAGGAGCTTGTGAAACGATGCCTGAATCCTCCAGAGTTGCCCTTGAAATGGGTGTCAGCAACATACTGCATTTTCTCTTATGTCTTTTTGGATCGACTTCAGTGCATTCATGGGTAAAGAAGGACCACGCAGAGTTTGTTGCTACAGGACTCATAGCAGTCTGTTTCGGTTTGCATGTGTCTGTACTGCACAGTGGTGATCAGATTCATCAAATTAAGTACTTGTTATTATATTACTGTGTTTTCTGGAAGAAAAGCTGCACCTAAATATGTCATACCAAGTCAAAATTGCATTGTTGAGAATCAAACGGTGCACAAGTAATATTACATTTAGCAATAATTTAAAGTACTTTTAAATCAAATTAAACATTTAAAGGCAATAAACATGTATTTCAGTTCCCCTCACTCCACAAAACAATCCTTCAAATGTAACCACGTACAAAACAAGAATTAAAATCGTAAAGTAAACTAATGATATACCATTTATTATAAACACAAACACATTTGAAGCGAATTTGAATTACCAGCATGTGGAAATGTGTTGTATGAAGAAGATTGATGAACAGTAAATTCATAAATTGTTTATTGGGTCTCCCTGAATTTTATTTTTTACATTTCCTAAAATGTCTTGTTTTGTGGAATTGCACACATCAGTCACTACAAACATTATTTCACTTTTAAGGTGATAGAAGTGCGGCACTGTGCACTATAAACTACACTTCCTACACCTATAATTAATTTCAATCCTGAAAAAGTTGAGATCCGTGTAATCTCATTGCTGTTTTCATTTTATTCATATTTGTTGATGTAATGCAGCGATTCCCAGATATTTTGTCAGCTGAACCCCTTTGACTTAAAATATTTACTCTAAAGATTTTAACATGTTTGCATGTTTATGATTCCCTGATGTTAGATGACATATACTAGAAATACCACAATAATTACATTTTATAATGCTGCATCAAAAACTGATGTTATTGAACATGCTTTTATTTATGTACATATTAACACGTTTAAACATCAACATGCCTCATGACTTCTCAAGTAATTACTCAAGTTAAAGAAAACGAATTAAACCTAATGTATCCAAGGAAAACCTGTAGATGTTTCTAACAGCAGTATCAGCATTAATAATTTAGTGCTTGTATTAAAATAACAATCATACATAGAAATCGCACATTTAAATTGCATACATTTGTCAAATTAATTTCCTGTCTTGACAACTCTTGGGATAGATTGTAAAATCTGTATTACGTCCTGGTTATACAGGTAAATAGATGTGAATCCGATTGGATGGAGATATCGATTTGAATGCACAAGTAGACTTTCATGGCTGAACTATTGATTTAAAAATTCTATTTCTATTCTATTTTATCTTTTTTAATGGATCATACGAATCTATGCGATCAATTATTATTTTTATTATTTATAATAACTTGAAAATATGATTGTGTATTTGAAAACACAATCTAATTCAGGGTTTACGCAGGGTCTTAAATTGTACAAGAAAGTCTTAATTATGATTTCAGGAGGTCTTCAATTTGGAGAAGGAAACACCAGAATTGAGATGACTGAATGTGACGATTAATAAACATGAGCGCTGAAAGTTCAAAGTGTGGTGCTGCGCTGTTCTGTCTTTACCGGGAACACCGTTATATTTCTTCCTAACCTGCTGTCAGAGAATGAATCCGTTAACACCGGTTAAACTAGTGCGCGTACGAGTGCCTTATTCACTGCACCGTTCAGTCTATTAACATGCTTTTAAAATGATCACATCATTTAAGATATGAGGGCAGAAACAGAAATAACTCAACACAGCTACAGCACTGTTTCACGTCTCTGAGCAACATGACAGTGATTCGTTCCTGAATGAATCAACCGTTTAAATGATTCGGTTCAGTCGCAATGACTCACTCATTAACACGGAATTGCTGCCACCTACTGGCCGTTTTAATTTCAAACATCAGTTTTGAATATTAAAACATTATTTATGAATTTTTAACTGCAGGTTAAAGCGTTCTGTGTCCCTCCGAGCGGCTTTAAACGGTGTGTAAATACATCTGTATGCCTCTTCAGACGCATTGCAAAGATCAATTCTGTTGATGCTGATTTCATTCGCTTGGGAACGGCCCAAACACAAGAATTTGGCTCCAAAGATGATGCACACTTAAAATTCCCATAAACTGATTGGAAAAGATTCATTTCTATCGCTGCTATGGACTGAGCACAGAATATGAAGATATCAGTCCACGGTAATCTTTCAGATATCAGCACAATAACACACGCGGCAAAATATCCTCTAGTTATCCTTATCGATAAAATCCCAGAAAATATCAAGATACCTTTTTTTGTCAATATCGCACACCCCTAATTCATGTTATTTAATTTATAGAATTGTTTTAATAAATATGATATTATTACTTTGACTTATCCATTTCCTTAAAAATGGTTTAAAAGCTGGAATGTAATGTTATCATTTTATACAACTTTTAGTTTTTGTGAAAAGTTGTATCTGAATTATAAACTATGCTTTTTACAGTTTAACAGTTTAACTACACCGCTCATATGGTATTCATTGTATTTGTGCAGGTCTTAAAAAGTCTGAAATTTGATCTTAATAATCATGCAGAAACCATTACAAGTACTAGGTTTTGGTAATTTGATTATTTAATCCAGATTACGTCAAATCTGTTACAACCAGCACTAAATGTGTGTAACAGTCATTTCTAATACTATTGATATACTGCTAATTACCAATGCAATGAAAGTAAAAACAGCTTTTACACCAGCAGACAAGATTCAATAGCCAACTCGCTAAAAACACATTCAATGCATATTTAAAATCCTGAAACGGTCTTTAAGCCACTGTTCCTGCAGAAAGGCTGTTTCGCATCCCTTCAGTCTGTAGCGGACACATGCTGGTTGATGCATGCTTCAGATGCGACTCGAGCGTGTGAGAGCAGAGGGCAGGGTTACGTTTTGAGCTCATTAAGAGTGGAAATACCTTTTGCCCAGCGCTCAGCGACACCTTTGTTTGTCTCCCATGTGTGGAGACCTTTTCAATCTGGATGCGTGTGGGGGGTGGAGCACGTGATGCAGCCGGGAAAAACACCAACCAACATCACATTCTCAGATCCAAGAAACAAGCAAATATTGTGCATCAAAAATGGGTCATAATTACAGCGATCTGAGCTGTCTGCGACACGGCTGCTAAAAATACTAGCAGGGTTTGAGGCTCGCTTGGCAAAGGTGGCGTCGTAATTGATGCAAGTATCTAGCAAACAGCCGGGAGACTGGTTGACTTGTCATTGTGCGAGCTCATTTCATACTTGGCTTTGCTGCTGTATGTACGCCCACACCGCCGAGTCTCTGCTCTCTTTAGACCTTTCTCAAACATCACACACTGGCTCTCTGTCAGTGCTCCTGCATGGCCCTGAATCTCTTGTTTTGCCCAGTTCTTCCAATTTGGATGCAGCTGCACAGTCGGTCTGACTGCAGGAGGCTTTATGCTGCTGAATATCAAAGAAACCATGCTTAATGCTGAATAACTGAAACAATAACAAGGCAGAGCCTGCATCTTCTTGCGGTGCATTGACAACCCTGGTGAAAAAAATAGATTATTGTCGTTAACCTTACATGCTCTTAACAAGTGTCCGTTAAAGTTAAATTATTATTCTGGGGTCAAAATATGTTACAGCATCTGTGACATGCTGCTGATTACCTGACATAACAAAACAAAGCATTTTCATTTATAATGTGGCACAGGTTATTTTATTGCATTGCATTCAATACAGACTGCAAGCTCCTGATTTTTCCCGAGGAGCACATGTTACTAATTTAAAAAATGTAGGAGCGCATCAAGAATAATTAACATGCATCAAATAATTAGTTTTTGTTTTTCAATAAAGGGATGCAATGAGACATTTAAAATCAGGATTACTTGATTTATTTAAAACAAAAAGTACAGTTTTTAAATATTCCTTCCTGGGGGTCCTTGCACACTTGAGTCTGAAATTTCTGCTTGTTAAAAAATGAATATGAGCTCACATTGTTTACACACTGCCTCAGAAACATTCGTCTGTCATAAAATAATCAAATCTGATCAGGTTTGCTTGTTGTTCCTATCCGTAGCAAGCATTTTAAAGGGAAACTTCACACAAAAATGACAATTCTGTCATTAATTACCCCCCCCCTCATATCATTTCAAACCCGTCAGACCTTCGTTCATCTTCAGAACACAGATTAAGATATTTCTGATGAGATCCGACAGCTTTCTGATGAGATTCGAGAGCTTTCAGCAAACAATCACAATTTATTCAGCAGTTCTTCTCCCCGTAATGAGTGTCGTTTACGTTCAGCATGCACGCGCTTCATCCTGAACATAAACCGCGCTCGTTACGGTGATTACCTTCAGTGGATACTCTCCAAAATGGCAGAGGACGGTAACTCTGGGAGAAGAATTGCTGAATAAATTATTTTCTTTGCACACAAAAACTATTCTCACTGCTTTGTAAACGCACGGTTGAACTCCTGATGTCACAGGGACTGTTTTACCGATGTGCTTGCTATGTTTCTGTGCGTTAATCGTGGTAATATCCTGAGGGTCAGAGAGCTCTCGGATCTCATCAGAAACGTATTAATTTGTGTTCTGAAGATGAATGAATGTCTCGGGTTTGGAATGACACGAGCGTGCGTAATTAATTACAGAATTTTCATTTTTGGGTGAAGTATCCCTTTAAGTCATATGTGACCCTGGACCACAAAATAAAGTCATAAGTGTCAATTTTTCAAAGTTGAGATTTGAACATCATCTGAAAGCTGAATAAATATGCATTCCATTGATTTATGGTTTGTTATGATTGGACAATATTTGAAAATCTGGAATCTGAGGATGTAAAAAAATCTAAATATTGAGAAAATCATCTTTAAAGTTGTCCAAATGATGTTCACAGCAATGCATATTACTAATCAGAAATTAAGTTTTTATATATTTACGGTAGAAAATGTACAAAATATCTTCATTGAACATGATCTTAATATCCTAATGATTTTTGGCATAAAAGAAAAATTTATAATTTTGACACAATGTATTTTTGGCTATTGCTACAAATATACCCCAGCGACTGGTTTTGTGCTCCAGGGTCACGTTTATCTGAAAACCCTGTGTCAGAAGTACTTGAGCTTGTGTGTCCACACTGAAGGAGACTGGATGATGGTGTTGTGTGGTGACTGATCTCTCTCTGTGCTCGTGACGCAGGGGAAGGTGCTGGAGCGCGGCAGTCATGAGGCTCTGCTGAGCACGCCGGGCAGTCTGTACGCAGACCTGTGGAACACACAGCACAGCAGAAGCACGAGCGCCGCGGGCTCTCCCAAGCCTGCAGCCGAGCACCAGACGCAGAGAGAAGAGGAGCGCAAGAAGCTGCAGGAGGAGATACTCAACAGTGTGAAGGGCTGCGGGAACTGCTCCTGCTGAGCTCCGCTGGACTGGGGTCACAGCGAGGAGTTAGGGGTCTTACTTCATCCTGAACTGACAGCGGCATCCTTCTATCTGATTTTTCCTTAACCTCAAGGGCCAATGTCATGCCTTTATTTTCACATGATGTAAGGGGGATTTGAACTGGTTTTAATAGATTTGTATTTCATCTGGAACTTTTTATGCATATGTACATATTACTAATGCAATATTTTTGAGAAGCGCATTGTATAGAGTGCACATCATTGAATAGATATTGTGTCTGTTGAATTATGTTAGATATGTCTGGACCATTTTGGAGATTTCTCTGTGAACAATGTCACCTCTGATGTCTCATCAACATTAATTTATACCAAATCATATCATTGAAACTGCGTTTAACAACTTGTATTAAATAAAACTTATTCCGAGTGTCTGAGAGCATGTGTTTCTTTCAGCTTATCAGATTTGTTTTAAAATCAGTAATGAATAAGTGAAGAAGCTTTTATTGGGATGTTCACGGCTTCACATGTTCCAGGTCACAGCGTGTCCGTGAAATCATTGTTTGAGATGTTCATTTAGACTGTGTAGATGTGTAATGTGTGTGGCTCCATCACATTCGTTCATCAGTGAGTGAGAGTTGAATGAGGGGCGTTGAGTGAATAAATGGGTCAATGACGTGACTCATACTTCCATCTGTAAAATACACGGAAATGCATTTCATACATAAAATAACTTGAATGCACCTCTGTTATAATGAATAATGAGAAAATAAAGTATTTTACTACACTAGCACTAACCTAAAAGGGGTTCTTGGCTCGTAATCATAGGGGAACCACTTTTGGTGCTATATAGTACCATATCTTTAAAGGTGCTATACATCATCTTTGTCAAATGGTGCTATGTAGAACCATAAGAGGTGACATATTGCACTGTATTTCTTCTATAAAAATGCTGCTAAACAGCACCAACTGTGGTTCTTTGGCTCGTAAAGAACCTTTAAAGGGGCTTAACAAGGTCTTTGTATGGCAGTGGTGCTATATATCACCTTAATCACCCCAAAGAACCGCTGAAGAACCATACAGGAGCTTAATGGGTTCTGTATATGGTAGCGGTGCTTTATAGCCCCTCAGTCATGCCAAAGAACCGTACAGGAGATTAACAGGTTCTGTATATGTAGTGGTGCTATATAGCCTCTCAGTCATGCCAAAGAACTACTGAAGAACCATACAGGAGCTTAACAGGTTCTGTATATGTAGTGGTGCTATATAGCCCCTCAGTCATGTCAAAGAACCGCTGAAGAACCATACAGGTGCTTAACTGGTTCTGTATATGTAGCTGTGCTATATAACCCCTCAGTCATGCCAAAGAACCGCTGAAGAACCATACAGGTGCTTAACTGGTTCTGTATATGTAGCTGTGCTATATAACCCCTCAGTCATGCCAAAGAACTACTGAAGAACCATACAGGTGCTTAACAGGTTCTGTATATGTAGTGGTGCTATATAGCCTCTCAGTCATGCCAAAGAACCGCTGAAGAACCATACAGGTGCTTAACTGGTTCTGTATATGTAGCGGTGCTATATAGCCCCTCAGTCATGCCAAAGAACCACTGAAGAACCATACAGGTGCTTAACAGGTTCTGTATATGTAGCGGTGCTATATAGCCCCTCAGTCATGCCAAAGAACCACTGAAGAACCATACAGGAGCTTAACAGGTTCTGTATATGGTAGCGGTGCTATATAGCCCCTCAGTCATGCCAAAGAACCACTGAAGAACCATACAGGAGCTTAACAGGTTCTGTATATGGTAGCGGTGCTATATAGCCCCTCAGTCATGCCAAAGAACCACTGAAGAACCATACAGGAGCTTAACAGGTTCTGTATATGTAGCGGTGCTATATAGCCCCTCAGTCATGTCAAAGAACTGCTGAAGAACCATACAGGAGATTAACAGGTTCTGTATATGTAGTGGTGCTATATAACCCCTCAGTCATGCTAAATAACCGCTGAAGAACCATACAGGAGATTAACAGGTTCTGTATATGTAGTGGTGCTATATAGCCTCTCAGTCATGCCAAATAACCGCTGAAGAACCATACAGGAGCTTAACAGGTTCTGTATATGTAGTGGTGCTATATAACCCCTCGGTCATGCTAAAGAACCACTGAAGAACCATACAGGAGCTTAACAGGTTCTGTATATGTAGCGATGCTATATAGCCCCTCAGTCATGCCAAAGAACCGCTGAAGAACCATACAGGAGCTTAACAGGTTCTGTATATGTAGCGATGCTATATAGCCTCTCAGTCATGCCAAAGAACCACTGAAGAACCAAGATTTGGTGCTATACTGCACCAAAAGTTGTTTCCCTTTGATTCTGAGCCAAATAACCACTTTTAGTGCTTTATAGCACCATTTTTTGTGTATATTTATATATTTCATTGAAAATGTGACTTTTTTTGTAAAAGTGTTAAGGTGGTGTTGATTGTAAGGAAGAAAAACAGCTCTTATTAAAAGGCAGAACCTCTTGGGGAGGAAATAGTTTGTCATAAACGTATAGGATTTATTTTAAGAACAAGAAGAGATGCAGTTTTATTTTGAATAATAAATGCTGGTAAAAATGGGACACTGCGGTTTTTATCATTGTGTGTGTATTCTTGAAATACAAAAAAATAATGAAGTATGGGATTGACGATATTGTTCTCATAATATTGACATTGAAGGGGCCGTGTTTTACCATGTGATACACTATAGGAGGTAATGTAAAAAAATTAAGGTAATAAAATAGACAAAAATATAATAGGGATTCATATTTTATTTTGCAAACTGGACTCTGTCCCTGTTTTCCAACAGTTTATTGATATGATGTATTATTGGTAAACTGAGACATCTTTCACTTAATGCATCTCCTAATATATCTAGTTGGCTATTCTGAACCATTCACTATAGTCTAATAAAGCATGATTTTCTGAATCCAGTGACCGAAAACAAAGACGACATCAGAAAAAGGAACCATATGCCAGTACAGCAGTCAGGAAAGATATTAAACGTGAAATTGTTTGTCAACTCAAAAAGTTAATAAGAAAACGTCTTTGTCATTATGCACTTAATTGGTTTACAAATAAAACATTTAAAATAACTAGATCTCCCAGTTAGCCATGAAAATGGTCATTTGGGATTTTATGTTTGAAAATGATGTGTACATGCACACGTGTATGGAAAACCTTTAGTTTGGTTACACCAGTGTTTCTCAAACTTTTTTGGTCATTCCCCACTTTAGACAAGGGGGGATTTTAAAGCCCCACCTGCCCCCATCGCCCCAACACAATGCTAATGAAATGCGCAACAAGCTTAACATGTTCCAATTTATTGAACTAACAAGTGGTATCAGAGTAACAAGTTGTATCTAAAATACAAACTATATACATAAAATAACAGAAAGTTCGAAAATAAAAGTGCAGCTGTGCAGGGGCGGCGCCAGCGAATTTTGAAGGTAGGTGCTGAAAGGGTGCTAGATCACTGACCAGGGGAGCTGCGCAATTTTATATATATATATTACTGTATATATATATATATGTTAATGTCGCAAACTTGGAAATATTTCTGTTTTAAACCGTGAAGGCGAGCCAATGGATATTACATCAGCAACGTGAAAATTTTGCGCAAGAGGTATGCCGGTGAACGTCTTAATCTCCGTAAATTAGAGAAAGTGAAAGTAAAAACGGAATAACGGAGTAATGACGAAGCTTTCGGCATTTGACTCCGCATATTCTCTCAGAGACAAATCTACTTCAACATATACTGATAACGGTATACCTAGCTGTTTTAATTTATTCCCTTAATATTTCTCGTGGCCTGTACATAGTGAAAAAAGAGAAGAAACGCAGCTATTTCGTGTTAAACAGGTTGTTTTTTTAAAGTCGGTGCTTAAAATAGGCTAAAGCGTATTATTTCGTTGATTTTTATTGATGACTGCAGTGTTAATAATAGGTCTATAATTCATTGTATAATTATAGACCTGTTTTAACATTTTATTTGAGGAGTAAAAAGCCAATCTTTTGTTATCTATCTATCTATCTATCTATCTACACACACACACGTTATTAATCGGTCTACTATCAATAAATATGAGCAAAACTTGGCTACTCAATTTTTAATATTAAATTATTTTATTAATCACAATTTAAGAGATTTTATTTTATTAAATTAAACAAGCACAATATTCAGCATTCAATCAAATATTGTTGAAGATTTTGCATATTGACATTCATTGAACAACATTTCAGAATTTCAGTCAAGGGCAATATCAAAATGCAGCCATAGCACTGTGGAAATATTAGTATTCAAAAAAGCTTTGACAACGATCACTTACTATTTACAATCTCAAACTAGGACAATGCAACGGTTGTTGTGGTTGACGGCAAAAGCATCAATGCTAATATGAATGGAACTTGAAGTTGTACTAGCTGCAGTCTCTGCATCCGCGGCAAACGCGTCAGCGGACTCCCCCGTTTCAGAATCAACATCTGAAACGTTCTCAACATCGGGCAAATTTACGTTTATGTTCTCATTTTCACTATGAACTAAACTACAATTACGAGATCGCTTACTTGGCAGAAGGAACCGCTCCATTTTTTTATTTTATAAAAAGCGCGAGCGCGACAGCGTAGCTAATTCACGTGACCCACCACGTCACATATATGATACGCGTACGTAATGAGTAAAATGTTTTTATTTTATTTGTTGTTTAAAATTATTTCTTTATTACAATATAGGCTGTATACAATTGCTTCAAGAAAAAAAATATTTGGGGGTGCTATGGGGGTGCTTTGGTCTTTCTTGGGGGAGCTGAAGCACCTGCTAGCCCCTCCCTAGCGCCGCCACTGCAGCTGTGTCATAATAACTTGTATGAAATTAAAAAAATAGAGAAAATAAAAGTGCAGCTGTGTCAAAATTTTTACTAATTTCAAAAATAGTCCGTGTCACAAATTTATCCATGTTTTGTTATTGTTTTTTTCAAGGCGACTGTTATTTTATAACATTCCCGCTTAATGTTTCCATGGCGACGCGTCATATTTGTCACGTGACACACCGCAGCCACAATAACACTGTATGACAGATCGGCTTAATTTCCTTTTTTATTTCAAAATATTCACAAACTTGCTTACCATGTCATCAACTATCTGATATTCCGATTCTCAAAAATGTGTAAGTGAGTGTGTTTGGTCGTTTAAAAACCTTTATAAATAATCTTGATCTATAACGTGAGATGGGCGCCACCATGTTTCTTTGCGACTCAGTTCAGAGAGTCCTGTCTGTCATCAGTTTCTCCCGAAATACATGCAAGAAAGTGGCCGGTGAACTCCGAGAAGAATAGAGTAAACTTTATAGTTACTTCCACTATGTTTGTCTGATGTGAATAACACACGTCGTCAAATTATATTTGAATAGATTGTTATTGCTGCTTCCACAGACATCAGTGTGTATTTTACAAACTCCAAATGTATTGTTTTACTAGTGCGTATGTGTATTTAAATGGCTGAAACCTAAAATAAACATTATTAGGTTGAGCCAACCAACGCGCGAAAGCACAATTTGAATCTGGCAGTTATGTCACGTCACTGAACATTCTAAATCCCATATCCGGGACCGTACTCTCAGGAGCACAGACATAAAAATCCCATATATGGGACCAAACCGGATACCGCTCAAAAGTTTCAACATTTCATTTGTAACCATGAATACAAAAATGAAACAGATGACGTGTTGAACACACACACACACCGCGCAGTCACTCTATAGTCTAGTGCGTGGTCTTGCTCCAGATTCCGGAAGATTTGACCTCACGTTACCATATAAGGCATAAAAAGGAAAATTTCCTCCCGTTTGGCGCGCCCCACCTGTCACGTCTCTATTCCCCACCAGTGGGGCGCGCCCCACAGTTTGAGAAACGCTGGGTTACACCAACTGACTTTTTTATTTCTATAGTTAATTATTTTTTTTACATTTTTGATTTTAATTTTCTTGACATCTTTGTTGGCCTCGCAATAAAACACAATTACAAATAATAGTATTATAAGCTGCAGTGTCTTCCTGATGAATCTCTATCATCTCGGTTAATGATTGTTTGTGCTAATATGAGCTGTGATGCACAGTAATATTACAGCAGATGTTGTGCGTGTAATCAAAGTGACCTGCTGGAATCCATATGTTTACTGAGCAAAGAGAAAAAAATGCACTTCTTGTAGAGGAAAGCTTTGTGATGATCATGACATGATAAACATCAGACATTCCTAAGTGCATGCAAATATTAGCAAGGGCTCTTGGAAATAATAATGTACAATATATTGTAATTACAGGCCATGTTTTGTAGTCTGATTTGAGTTATGTAAGCTTCTTTCATGCAGCTCTTACTTAAATGCACAACGTCATGCCCGTTACATGAGCTGAACTCTCCAGCCATTCGCTCTGGTACGTTCACTTGTTTTTCACAAATGGAAGCTGCAGGTTTTCTATTGTGGCGTCTCTGGGCGCATAAAAGCCTAACAAGGCCCCCCTCTCAGCTTTTGTGCGAGCTGCACAAATGACACGTCGTTCTTTACGTCTGTTCAAGCTGTTCTCATGAATGTCCTGCATCTGAGAAACCCGTCGACTTACACCCAACCATCAGCACAAGACAGATGATATGCATATTCAGATTTAGATCACATATCCTTGGTGAATTTCTGCATTAGCGGCTGAGTTTTCTGACATTCTGGGAGCGTGTTCTTTGAGCTCCACTTAGACGTCTCGGCCTGGGCGAGCTTTTATGCTATTTGAAAGGAAATAAGAGGCTCTCAGCATCTACAAGTGCTTTAACTAGAGCGGCCTTCCTCAAATCCTGCTGCACTCAGCTGGGGTCTATGGGACCTGGCTAAAACTAATGTGCTTTAGTATCGCAGTCATTTTTGACGTTTCTTTTCGAATCCCATCGTTCGTGGCATTGCAGAAGGCTGCTTTACAGGATATTCTTGCTTATTATAATCAGGTGCTATTCATATATCCAGCTGTATTTTATAAATGCATGGCATTCCCTGCTACTTTTACAGAGTAGACATGCAATAGCATGAGTATTGTTGAAATAGTTTTCAGACAACAGTAAGCATTATAGGACTCAAACCAACATGAAAGAATTCAAAACTGGCGGTTTCTGGCAGACACTGGAAAAAACATACTATAGAAGCACTGTAATGGCAACTTATTAGGGGTTTATTCATAAATGTCTTCATTTATGTTCAGCAGAAGAATGAAACTCATTCAGGTTTGGAACAACGTGAGGGTGAGTAAATGATGATTTTTTTCCTTAAATAAACCACACTAAAAAAATACATGTACATTTTACAGTAAATGGCTGGCAGCAGGTTTACTGTCATTTTTACAGCAGTGGTGCTGTACATTAATTTAAAGCATGTTTCTGTATTTCCTGATTACAACAAATAACTGTATTTTTTACATAATTGCTGTATTTTTTTAACAGTAAACTACTTTAATGTGTGAATGATGTAGCAGGTACATTTTACATTTACGCATTTAACAGACGCTTTTATCCAAAGCGACTTATTCATGCTATACATATTTTTGTCAATACATGTGTTCCCTGGGAATCGAACCCACAACCTTTGCACTGCTAACGCAATGCTCTAACCACTGAGCCACAGGAACACTTAAGCTATTCATTAACTGCATAAGGGTTAAACAACATTTAGCTGCATTAAAGTGTTGAATAATGCATACATTAATCCATTTGTTATTTAATAGAAGAAAATATGACACTTCTTCAACAGGTCAACAATTATTTAAACTCAAATTTGCATGAAAGGGATGTCATAAAACAGTGCATTTAGTAATACTTTGAATTCTAAAATAAATTGGACATGAGATTTAATAATATTACATATTTACCATTCATAACTTTAAAAACACAAGTTAACCACACTCTTAAAAACAAAGGTGCTTCTAATGGTTCTTCACAGAGATGCCACAGAAGAACCATTCAGTCAAAGTGTTACGGTGAAATTGAGACAGAAGCTTGTGGATCCAAAATGCAGTTTTAATATAAAGAGTAGTCAGACAGGCAGAGGTCATATACCAGCAGAATAGTATCCAAATGGGCAAGGCAAATGGGAAATCCAGGTAATAGGTAAAAAGGTCAGGGCATGAAGCAAACAATCACAAATCAAGAACAACCGGCAATGGTCAGGAACACGACTAGACAGGACTAGCAACCTAGAAACAGGGAAAGCACTTAGTACTGTATGCAGATAGATATAACAATACTGAGCCCAGAATGTTGGGTCAGAACGGCTTAAATAGTGTCCATGTTATTGAAAACAGGTGAGGGTGTAATCAACGAGCATGATGGGAAATGGAGTTCAAGATAAAGTCCATGTGGTGTGTATGTGTTTGGCAACCTCTGGTGGTGAGCCAAGAGACCGACCGTGACACAAAGGTTCTTTAAAGAACATCTCTTTATAATCTGAAGAACCTTCATTCGCTACAAAGAAGCTTCTGTGACACAGAAAGGTTCTTCAGACGTTGAAGGTTCTTTATAGAACCATTTAGACACAAAGGTTCTTCTGTGGCAATGTGAAGCACCTTTATTTTTAAGAGTACAACATGATCATAATTAAACCGTTCTAAAAACCACAACGACTGATGAAGTTTAACCATTTCATAAACAGTCCAACATGCCCAAACAACAAGGCCCGAGTGAGTCCAACAAAACCTCAGATCAAAAAAAGAACAGCTAGGCTCCAGACGCTGCTCCATCCCAGGATGCAAAGGGTGGCTAGAAATATTACAAAGAACAAAGAGGACGATATATTAAAAATATATAATAATTCAGTCAGAAACGGAGAGGAATGACTGGTACAGTTAAATAAAGATAGAGAGTAATAAAAAGGGGAAAAGCTCTTGGGGTGTGTGTACTTACATTTCAGAAAATCCTTCACTTTGCAAAGAAGAGTGGCAACATGTGAGTTCACTTCATCCTGTTTCTACAGCACCTTTTGTTTTTCAGAATCAGAGAGAACTTTTATTGCCAAGAACGCTTGAAGATCCTGTAGATTTGTAGCAATATGCTGTATTTTTAGAAAAACAGTCAGCTGCTGTAAAATGTTGCTGTAATTTTTACAGCAATTTGTTACGGTGCAAGCATGTGATTTTATGCATTCAAGTCAGAAACATTGCATAGATGAAAATGGTAGTCTCAATATGATGCTTTGCAATCATAATGTTGAAAAAATAGCTTATTTATCTAAATTTCAAAGGCTGGGCCTTCTTGTCTGGTCAGTGATACACAAGCACAACCTTTTATACACATACGTGTAGTGAATGTAACGTGAGAAGTGATGAACACAGAAGCACAGAGGAGAGCAAAACAAAACAGAGGTCACGAATTAGATGTACATGTCAGAGGATTTCGAGAGAAGCCAAGAGGAGACTTGTGGAAGTTATCTGCACAAAGGCATGATTGTATAATTAGCCGATGCCTGCGTTCGCGCTTGAAAAGTTTTCAAATTTTGCCACGAAAAACGCCAGTGACGAGATACAACGGACCCACAATTCAGTTCAGCAATCCTTGACATCGCTCCATTCAACGTGAAGGAGAGGCGTTGACGCTGATGGCAGGACATTTTTTATATAATTCTGAAAATTAGCCCTTGATTTTCTCACCCTCGAGACATCCTGGGTGTATATGACGTTCTTCTTTCAGACGAATACAGTCGTTTTTGGGTGAACTAACCCATTCATGTAATTGTGCAATAATCCCAAATGTTATAGTTTAATGGAAAATTGTATCTACGATATTGACTGGAGCAGGATCATGTTGATTCAAATAAATATGTAATTACTAGTAAGATAAGATAAGTATAATTAAAAAAGAGAGATATTGATACAGATTACATATTGTTCTGTTTGTAAGCAGCACCCAGAGACTATTGCCATCACATTCATTTATTGTGGAATTTTTCATATTTATTATTGAGAAGTCATGTCAACTTTATTTATATAGCGCTTTTAACAATACAGATTGTGTCAAAGCACTTAACAGTATCAAGAGTAATATATATATATATACAGTGCTCAGCGTAAATGAGTACACCCCCTTTGAAAAGTAACATTTTAAACAATATCTCAATGAACACAAAAACCAT
This sequence comes from Oxygymnocypris stewartii, assembly GCA_003573665.1. Classification (NCBI taxonomy): domain Eukaryota; kingdom Metazoa; phylum Chordata; class Actinopteri; order Cypriniformes; family Cyprinidae; genus Oxygymnocypris; species Oxygymnocypris stewartii. The sequence continues at coordinate 199,993 of QVTF01002039.1, read as the reverse complement.
TTCCAAAATGTTGACAAGACTAAGTTTAATATAACATCTGTTTAACTTATAACATGAAAGTAAGGTTAATAATATAACTTAGATTACACATTTTTCAGTTTTACTCAAATTAGGGTGATGCAAAAATGAGTACACCCCACAACAAAAACTACTAAATCTAGTACTTTGTATGGCCTCCATGATTTTTAATGACATCACCATGTCTTCTAGGCATGGAATGAACAAGTTGGCGACATTTTGCCAGATCTATCTTTTTCCATTCTTCAAGAATGACCTCTTTTAGAGATTGGATGCTGGATGGAGAGTGATGCTCAACTTGTCTCTTCAGAATTTCCCATAGGTGTTCGATTGGGTTCAGATCAGGAGACATACTTGGCCACTGAATCACTTTCACCCTGTTCTTCTTCAGAAATCCAACAGTGGCCTTAGATGTGTGTTTGGGATCAATGTCATGTTGGAAAAGTGCACGACGACCAAGGGCACGGAGTGATGGTAGCATCTTCTCTTTCAGTATAGAGCAGTACATTTGTGAATTCATGATGCCATCAATGAAATGCAGCTCCCCGACACCAGCAGCACTCATGCAGCCCCACATAAGGACACTGCCACCACCATGTTTCACTGTTAGGCACCATGCATTTTTCTTTGTATTCCTCACCTTTGCGACGCCATACAGTTTTGAAGCCATCAGTTCCAAAAACATTTATCTTGGTCTCATCACTCCAGAGTATAGAGTCCCAGTAGTCTTCATCTTTGTCAGCATGGGCCCTGGCAAACTCTAGGCGGGCTTTTTTTCAGCGGGGTGTACTCATTTTTGCATCACCCTAATTTGAGTAAAACTGAAAATGTTGTTCTCTAAGTTATAATATTAACCTTACTTTCATGTTATAAGTTAAACAGATGTTGTATTAAACTTAGTCTTGTCAACATTTTGGAAATGGTTTTTGTGTTCATTGAGATATTGTTTAAAATGTTACTTTTCAAAAGGGGGTGTACTCATTTACGCTGAGCACTGTATATATATATATATATATATATATACAGTATCTCACAGAAGTGAGTACACCCCTTAAATTTTTTGTAAATATTTTATTATATATTTTCATGTATACAATAAACCAAATACAATAAACCAAAATAACAGAATAATCTGAATTTTAAATGAAGAACATCTCATTCTGCTGAATCTATCAACTGAGACTGCGCTACTCTCGGTCACTGAAGCCCTGCGAACTGCAAAAGCTGATTCCAAATCATCAGTCCTCATTCTGCTGGATCTGTCTGCCGCTTTTGACACTGTCAATCATCAGATCCTCCTGTCCACCCTCTCATCACTGGATATCACTGGGATTCCACTTCGCTGGTTTGAATCGTATCTCACTGGTCGGTCTTTCAGGGTGGCCTGGGGAGGGGAGGTATCCAAAGCACATAAATTGGTCACTGGGGTTCCCCAGGGATCGGTTCTTGGACCCCTCCTCTTCTCCACATACACTACATCACTGGCTCCCATCATACAGGCACATGGCTTCTCCCACCATTTCTACGCTGATGACACACAGCTTTATCTCTCATTTTGACCAGATGATCCAACGGTAGCTGCACGGATCTCAGGCTGCCTGGCGGACATCTTGGCATGGATGAAAGAACATCACCTACAGCTCAACCTGGCAAAGACTGAGCTTCTTGTCTTCCCTGCCACTCCAGCATGACTTCATGATTCAGTTAGGTTCATGTAGTAAAAATACCAGTTTAATATAGAGCTATTATTTCAGCTCCGGGAATTAGTTATTAAATATTCAATATTGCTTGGTTAACAGCAATATTAATATTTAACTTACTTATACTGTATTAAGTGAACGTCCACCGAACACCAATCTCAGCATATCCTGTCGAAATCGAGCTTAGGTAGCTTTCTCTTTATGGCAAATAATGAACACACTTCAAATCACATGCCAGAGACAATTCTTTATGAAATGGAAAATGGTTTATTCGTAATACTGCTATTCTAACATAAATGGATTAACTGATAAGACACAAAACATACATACACACAAAACATGCATAAGGGATTTTGGTAAGTAATTCCTAAAATCAAAGTTAGCCCTTTTAGCTATTTAAACGCTTGACTTGACCGGAAAGATCACGACAGATGCCTTATTGCTCTGTTACTGCATTCAGATCAGATTCTACCAGTTCAATCAGCAATATAGATTTAGTTAGAGGTAACGTTACTTGCTTTCGTTGACAATAAGCAGGCTGGAAGGTGTTTCGTTTCCTTCAAATGCGTTGCTCTGGTCTTTGTCCTCGGAGGCCACGTGGGTGGTTCGGGCTTCTTCGGATGCTCTCGGGTGGAAACACGAGAGATGTGGCTGCTGCCGCGTGACGTCACAGAAAGCTGTCCTTTCGTCCGTAGGCGTTCAGCTCGTTATTCTTTGATGTTGTGCCTTCTAGCCTTCGCCTTCGAATAGATGGTTGGTTTAGTCGGTGTCGAGACAAAGTTCAGGTAAGAGCGCGAGCAGGCAGAGAAGTTACGAGCGCAGCTCCAGCGATGTTAAAGAGAGATGTTCCAGAGAGCCAAGAGTGTCACGAACCAAGAGCGTCACGCCATGTTTCAGAGAGAGCGATTTGCAACTGGCGCGTTGTTTTTCAATAGTCCAACTTGCTCCTCCCCACGGGCGGCTTGTCGAATCCGATGGTTCGTATGGGGCGGAGCCCCGCCCATGTCCAGGCTTGCTGGGTGGACCAACAGTTCTGTGATGTCTCATCACTTTTGGGAGGGATAAACTTTATGGATCTTTATACATGTATAATTATGCAGGGTATTAAAATTTAACGGTCATCAACACAGTCTATCACATCTGAGTCTAGCTTTCTTTAGAGATCAAACACCGCGTAATAATACACACATTACAGTTTATACCGTTTAAAGCATGATTAAAATTCCCACATTGTCCTAAATAATTGGCACTCGAAATCATCACATCATGCCTATGAGGGAACAAGTACACATTAAATATCCATATATTTATTTTGTGTAGTTGCAATAGTTATACGTGTCAAAAAAGGCAAGGAATTTGGTTTTCCTTGGTCCGTCCGACGGAGAAAAAGTCCTGCTTTGTTTTAAAGGGGGGTTTTGAACTATGCTCTGGAATGTAGGCTTGACGGTGTCCAGAACCATTCCCGGAGCCGTCCGTACCTTTGCACGAGAGCGTTTAGTGATGGGATCCGTTGACCCTCTCCACTTTTGCATGGAAGGGAGGACTTTTGGGTAATAATTCACTTCTGTTGCTGGGTGGGAATTCTCTGTGTGTGTTTTCAGGTCGACATTGTGTTACACATCCCCCTTTTGTGTGGAGATGTACCCGATGGAACATCTTCAGGCACTGGAACAAGAGGCAGAGAGAATGGACACACACAAGACACCAACGAGATCTCTATCACTGACTGAAAACTGGTGCAGGGTAATTTGGAAAGGAACAGGTGAGAAACTTGAGAAGACATAGGGCTAGTTTGTTTAGCATCGTTGACAATTGGGTCATTTTGACTGGTTTAATTGTCGGGGTTTTCACGAGACGGTATAGGCATGATCTCAATCAGGTTGGTCACATTCTCGGGTTCGGATTCTAGGTCGAGATTACCACGTCGAAAAAGGCGAGGGATGCCTGACGTGCATTTGTTGAGAGACTCTTGAACGACGTTCACTCGCTTGTGTAGGAGGAAGGCCAGTGTCAAAGTCACAACATATCCTACTATAGTCGAGATACAAAGCGCCGTGTCAGCGGCAGACCAGGACCGAACAATTGGCGCGCCAGCGGGCGGAAGGCGAGCGATAGCTTCTAAAGCTGTGTCAACCGGTGTCAGATCAATAAGCTGCGTTCCTTCCTCCTTGATCCTTTCTTCCAATTCTGGATCGAGGACAAAGGAATGCTGCTTGAAAAAGGGTGAGATTTCGATTTCGGCCTGATACTCGTCGTCGGTGAGGTGATACAATGCTAGTTCGTCAATATGGAGGATCGAGCCCTTAGGGACCGTGATCCATAACGTTTGGTTAGGCAGACTAATGCGCGTAGCGGTGTCGTGTTGATCATATGTGAGGGTAGCCGTTCGGGCTGGGGTGTTCACCAGCCATCGGTTTCCTACAATTTCGGCTTGTGTTACCTCAACCTGAGAACGTGGTGTTGCGTCGGCGGTGCAGCTAGCGTCGGGTCTCATGGCTTCTAAGCCACAGATGCCCTCTGTATTATCGCGTACGAAGGGTTTACTCGGGCAGAGGAAGTGAATGTCTTTAGTGAGCGTACACATCTTTAGGTTTGGAGCCAAGTACAACTGTTCGTTGCTATCGTGATACGCGACGACCTCGGGCGTGTGGATTTTGACATAGGTGTTCCCTTGCCAAAATCCAACATTCACAACATCTTTAAGCCGATAAATATTATTCGCATCGATAATAGGCAAACTGAGAAGAAACGCCAGATCGCCTGCTTCCGGGTCTACGTACAAGGGAATGGCGCTACCCAGGGAAAAGGCGAGATGGGTTTGAATGGGGCTAGGGGGGCCCATGGTGGCCGAAGTTAAGATGTTCTGGACAAGGCTAAGGGGTATCAGATAATGTGGAATCCTACCCATGGCTAGGCTATCGATTGAGGAACTCACTTCGCGTAGCATGTCGGCCATGAGCATAGTTAGGAGTTGCGTTTGGGCTAGATCGCCTTGCACTACTGAGAATAGTTTATTAATAGACTTGATAGTTTGGTTTAGGAGGCTACTATGTGTGTTTAGAACTGTGATCGTGCCATTCAGGGATTTTCCGAAAGTCTGTAGGGCGTGGCTCTGAACTAGGAGCTGTTGTCGTATCCCAGGCATTTCGGCCTGGATTTCCCCCACATGTCGCCTGACAGTAGCTAGATTAACGGCGTTAGCCGTGTTCATGCCAATGTTGAACAGAGTTCCTACAGCCGCAGCAGCCCCCAACAGGGCCCCCAAAAAACGTTTGGGTCGCCGGTTGTACCCGCTGAGGTCAGCCTGGGTTACAGTTAATTTTTGTAATTGGAGCAGCATGTGGTTCACATCTGCTTGGGCATGGGCCAGGATTTCTCGAGTCCAACGGGCTCCAGCCCAAGAGGTGTGGGTGACTGGGAGGGTGTAGTGAACTCTGTAAACATCGCGGGGATCTAGTCTAACATACACCTTTTGGGTGTAGGTTTTACAGTTCGTTATTAATAACCCCGGCTGTTCGCGGAGTACGATCCCTGAGGCTGGTCCGGGCGCTGCCACTTCTGGCTGGGGCATGGCCCCAATCACGCAGAGACACAGGGCGGCGAATCGGAGCATCTTCCTGGTGATTGAACAGAAAGAGGCATAATTAGCGGTGACGATCATACTTTGGCGGATTGTTTCGATCGGTTAACACCAGTTCTTACGACGACCTTATTGACGGAGGTCGCTCTCACTTTCAGGACCTGTATTCAAGGATTGGTTAAGGGGGTTCAAAGTGAGAGAGAGGAAAGGGAAAACACAAAGTGAGACACGATGGAAAGAAACCAAAAAAAAAAAAAAAAATTAAGACAAAAATTCAAAATCAAAATCAAGCAAAACAAATAAAAACAAAATTGAGGGTAACTCCTCGCTACTAGATTGGTCCTAGCAGTGCTGTGGAGGAGAGAATATGGGTTGTGTCTAAGCATGGTTGCTATATGTTTTCCTAACATATCAATACTAATGCTTGTGTGGTGCATATGGTACGTGTGGTGCATATCGGTCTGTGTCAGTGGGTCTGATCTTCCCCCTTTCCATGTCGGCTAGAGCCCAGGGGCTTCTTTATCTGGTTTCGATGGACCCATCGAAGGACTGGCTCGCTGCGCCCTTGTCTGATTTTGATTCGATAGGCAACAGGTGAGAGCTTGTCTACAATCTCATGGGGTCCTGTCCAGTGAGGTAGGAACTTCTTTGACAGGTGATGGGGAGCATTCGGCCTTGGTCGGGCGAAACTGTAGTACCACACTTGATCTCCGACATTGAGCTCATGGTGAGAGGCCTTTTGGTCGTAGTAGGCTTTTCGGCCTTCCGCACTTCGTTGTAGCTGCTGTTGCGCGAAGGCGAAAGTTGTTCTCAGGTGCTGATGTAACTCTTCCAGGTACTGGTGAGTGTTGTAGGCGGTGACGAGGTTCAGGTCACCAGGTTGGTACAGCAGGTGTAGTGGTAGCGTCATGTTTCTCCCTGTCATCATTGTGAACGGGGGTATTCCGGTAGATTGATGGGGTGTGGCTCGAGCGGCCATCAGTACCAGAGGGAGTTTAACGTCCCAATCCTTTTGATTGGTGGCTACGTATTTTTTTAACATGCTGACCACTGTTCTGTTAGCCCGTTCCACTTGACCGGAGGAAATTGGGTGATGGCTTATGTGGCGTTTGGCCTGTATTCCCAGGAGTTTCCATACGTTTTGCATAATTTCAGCGGTGAAGTGGGTTCCGCGGTCCGAGTTGACCCTTAAAGGCAGTCCGAATCTTGAGAAGATATGGTTCATTAACAGACAGGCTGTCGTTTCTGCTGTATCGTTGGGAGCTGGGAGGCACTCTATCCATTTTGTGAATTCGCAGACCACGGTGAGGAAGTATTTGTTGCCCCGCGTTGACCGTGGTAGGGGTCCTACCCAGTCTATTTGGAGGTCCGACCATGGGAAGGTCATTCCTTTCCTTTGCAGTGGTGCTCGGTGGTTTGGATTTGCCGGTTGGAACTGGCAACACACCAGGCATCCTTTAACGTATTCTGCTACGTCTTGCTGCATGCCAGGCCAGTATGCCACTTGCTTGAGTGTTTCATAGGTGGCCTTGACTCCGTGGTGTCCTGCGCATGGTGCATCGTGTGCGTGTGTCAACATCATCCCCCTTTGGCCATGAGGGACTACGAGCCTTGGAGCAGTGGGTGGCTCAGGGACATACGTGAGGACACCGTCTCGTAGATGCAGCATGTGCTTGATCGAATGGAGCGTGCGGAGTTCGGAGGATGTTTGTAGGTCCGAGGTGGAAATGGGATTTTCCAAGGGGTCGGACAGGTGTGCTACAATGGACTGTATGGCTGAGTCCGTATGTTGGAGGGTGAGGAGGTCTTCAGCAGCGAACTGAGGCGACAGGGAGATGTGGAAGGAGGCAGGTGTGTGCCCACTCGTGGCACTTTGGCGGCGGGTCACCGCTGCCACAGTTGGGTGGGGTGGGAGGGCATGAAATGTCCAGGACTCTCCCTGTAACGCCCCTGCTTTGGCGAGGGCATCGGTTTGGTCATTTAAGTCTTTGTCTTGTCCTGGTTGACGTGAATGACCTCTGACCTTTTTCCAATAAACGACCATGTCGTGTTCAGTGACGATGGCGTCGCTTGCTCGGAAGAGTTCCTGGTGCTTGACAGGCTTGTTGTTAGCTGTCTTGAATCCATTCCTCTTCCATCCAGTTAGATGGCATATGAAACTTAGACGGGCATAGTTCGAATCGGTACAGATGAGGAGTTCTCTGATTTTGTGGGTTGCAGCCACTTGTAGTGTGATGAGGATGGCTGCTATTTCTGCATATTGTGATGATTGTGGGCCAAGTTTGAGTTGCTGCGGTGGGCACGGGTCATTGTTGAGCCAGACCACACCCGCTCCCGCTTGTAACTTGCCCTCGCGATTGTATGAGCAGCCATCGACATATGCTGTGGGCATTCCTGTACACACATTCTCCTCGAAGTACCGATGATTTGTCGCTTGCGGTCGTGGCAGTTCTTTTGGCTCTGCTGAGGTGTCCAGCGTGTCCGTTGAACAGTTTTGGCATGCCGCAAGCCCGTTTCCCAGTGAGGATTTGTAGTTCTGGGCATATCTTGCCTCCACATCCCGTCCTTGGAGTGTCATTAGCCAGGTAGCTATGCGTGCGTTGGTTACCACGCCATCTCTGATTCGTTGACTGTTGAGGAAGGTAACTGGCTGGTGGCAAGTTTCGATGATGACTTTCTGTGCACCGATGTAATTAGAGAAACGCTGAATGCCCCACACAGTGCAAAGCAAAGCTTTTTCGCAGTGTGAATATTTGCATTCTGGGGGAAGCAGCGTTTTGCTGGCATAAGCGACCACTCGCTTGTCCTTATCATGGAGCTGGTATAGACCCGCACTGAGGCACTGGTCAGAGAATCCCGCGTCCAGATAGAATTCCTTCCCTGGGTCTGGGTAGGCGAGGCATGGAGCAGAGCGCAGGCACTGTTTGAGCTGGCTCATAGCTGTGTCCTGGGCCTTCGTCCAAACAAAAGGTTCGTCCTTTTTCAGGAGGGAAGTTAGTGGTCGTGCGATGTCAGCGTAGTTTTCGATGAACTGTCGTGAGTAATTGCACACTCCCAGAAAGCTTCGCAGCTCAGAGACGTTAGTTGGTGTTTTTATGTTTTGGATTGCTTGGGCACGGTTAGATTGTGGCTCAATGCCATTTCGTCCGACGAGCAGTCCAACATAATTCACCTTGGTTTTGCACCATTGTCCTTTGTGAAGGGCGATTTTAGCTCCCGCTGTTGTCAGCTGGTTTAGGACATGGTCGATTTCTTTGAGGTGGTCTTCCACACTTGAACTTTTCATTAAGACGTCGTCTACGTAGACGAGGTTGCCTCGGACTCTGGCGCCAGGGCATGCTTTGTTAAGGAAAATGTTAAATTCTGCCGGTGAATTGGCATAGCCAAAGGGACACCGTGTGAAGGTGTACTGTCGGTTGCCGAAAGTGAATGCCAGCTTATGTTGGTCGTCGGGGTGGACAGGGATCGTCCAAAACCCGGAGGCGACGTCCAATGTGGACAGGATCGTCGAGCCTTTGATTTTTGGTATTTCTTGGTCCAACTGGGTCATAGGCCATCGTGACAATGGTACTTGCTGATTCAACTTGCGGTAGTCGATAGTGGGCCGCCATTTGCCGTTGGGTTTTAGGACTGGCCATATCGGGGCAGAATATGTACTGTTACAGGGCCGGATGACCCCCTTTTCCAGCATGGAGTCAACAATTTCTTGCACTGGCTCATATGACGCTATCGGAATCTTGTACTGTCGCACAAAGGTGGGTGGTGCATTTGGGTTTGTCGGTATGCGCACCGTGTGGATGTTTGTCAATCCACAATCTAGAGAGTCCTTTGCGAAAGAGTCCTTGTACTTCAGCAGAACTTCTTTGAGTCCTTGGCGCTCCACTTCGTTGTGGAGGGCATCCGCGTCACTCAAGATCTGTTGAATTTGAGTATTGAACCCGGCGTAGGGTTCTTCTGCCGTTAAGTCATTAAAGGGGCTTTGGGCCTCGCTGGTCACCCGTGTAGGTGGTTCTGTCGCAGGCTGGGTTGAGACAGCATAGACAGTGAGGTAAGTGTCATCCATTAGTTCTGAACGGCAGACGCTTTCTCTGGACACTGGCAGGATTGAGGTGATGGCAATGACTTCATGAGGTTTTGTGAATGTTATAGTGTCATTGTATCCATCTGACATTAGTTGGGCTGGTATGGGGCCTATGACAGGTACCATCAGTTCAAAGTCATGGAATGCCTGGTTGATGAGCCATCCCAGGTGGCTGGCTTTGGGAACGTGGATGTCTTGGGCCATACAGTTATTGAACAACACATATATCGCACGAGATGACACTTCAATGAGAGGTGTAGCTTCCAGAGTCAGTCCGAGTTTTAGGCAGGTTCTGGAAGGTTGGAAGAAGCTCAGCTTACTGTTGAGAGTTTGGCCAGGTCGCATGTTGAGGCGGACACTGACACTTTTGCTGTAGGCAGGTATTGTGGCTCCTTGTTCCGTAATCATCGCGCATGCGTCCGGCATGGTTTGACCGGATTGGAGGTTCTTGAGGTTGACTGAAGTTGTCAGTTGGTGTGACAGGGGAGCCCATATGATGTTGTTTACAGTGTCAATGTGAGCATTGAGTCGAACCATGATATCTGCTCCAATGTAGATGTCATGCGGCAGGTCTGGGATGACGAGGAAGTAGTGACTCAGCTGTCTGTTGTTCCATCGTATGTCCAGAGCGCAGATGATCTTGGAGGTGGCCATGGTTGTCGACCAGGGACTGAGAGGGTAACGGCTGTGCTTAGTGACATGTGGTAGACTTTGACAGCTCTGCTTCAATGTTTTGAATAGCTTCAGGCTGATGGCTGAGTTCTCTGCCCATAGGGCTAGTGCTGCCTCGGACACTGATGTGCCATGAACCTCTATCGCAGTCATGATTTGAAGGAGGCCTGTGTTTGGTTCAGGCTCGTGCAGCGAGCAGAGGAGAGGGTCGTTGGCGTTTGTGCTCGGCCCAGACCTGGGCTCTGTTACTGCTTCATCGGTCATTGACTTAGGGGTAGTGTCTGTGACTTGACACTGTGACTCATTGGAGTCTATTGACTTGTAAGGCAGAGGCTCACGGACTTGTGTCCAAATCTTTAGGTGCTTGAAGTCTATTAGGGGTTCAAAACGATTGAGCAAATCTTTTCCAATGAGGAGCGGGTACGTGTTGAGTGTTGACACGTATACAGGATGGACGAAGTCCATGGGTCCCACTGTTAGATGGATTGGGGCCACATGTTTTAGTTGTAAGCCCGTGTGAGAGTATGCTTGTACGTTTAGTTCGCACCTTTGGAGCTTGAGGGTGCCATTAGTCCTCTTCGTTAATTCTTGGACTTCTTTGAGAAGTTCTGTAGACATTAGAGTGATGTCGGCTCCCGTGTCCAGAAGGGCTTCGACTCTGATGTGTCGTTCGATGATGATGGAGAGGTAAAACTTTCTTGCTATACCCTTTTCAATGAGATCGCCTAGGAGTTGAGGAACTGGAGTTTGGGAGGAAATATTTAGGATGTCAGGGCTGACCTGGCGTTCTTCGGAGGAGTGGCAGATGACTAAGACAGCGCTTTCAGGAACTTGAGGATTTTCAACAGCAGGTGTCTGCTGACTGCTGCTGGAATTTGGAGTATTGGGTGCTGAGTTAGTGTTTAACTCTGTTGCTGGATTTTCAGGTGGGGCTTCATGTCCATCTGAAGTTAACGTGTTTATTGTACTCTGAGACTGAAGTGAGGCGGTGCTGTTTTCTGTGGCTGGTTCGTTTGTCTTGTCGCTGCTTTCTCGTCCGTCAGCTAGTCAGGCTGAATCCGGGTTTCCTTTCTTTTCCCACTTCTTATCTTCCTCTTTTCGTTGAAAGAATTCCTTCATCATCATTTCCATCATCTTCTGTGAGTCGAAGTGCGGTGGTGTTTTTCGTTCTTGTATGGACTCAGTTGGAGCTTGGTCACTTTGGAACCTGGGTGAATTCCTTCGTCGATTCCTTGGGCTGGTCGCCTTAGGGTGAGTCTGTCGCTTTCCGTTGGAGTTTCCATTGGATTCCCATGAGCGTTGCTCTCTTGGGTTCCGCGACCTCTCCCATTGCCTTTCCTGAGGCCTTGCTTGGTCCCATGACTTATCCCAGTGTCGTCCAGGTGAGCGTTGACGTCCACGTGGTCCATCCCATCGGTCATACCTCTGTTTAGGTCGGGTTCCAGCGTGTGAGTCTCGTTCTCTGTTGGACGGGGGTGCATTCCACTCCCTGTGTGGTGGCTTAGCACTGTCTTGGCGTTGGGTGCCCTCCAGCGCCAGTTCTTGGTGTTGAGTGTTGAAATCAAGAACTGCTGGGGGTTTTGCGCTCTTTTCTGAGGCCATCTTTTGTTTGCCGTAGGCTTTTTGCACCAAGTCTCGCAACTGCTGAATGTTCATTGTTCGTGGGCATGCGAGAACGCCAAGATGGTGGCTTATGCCAGGATGAAGGTTCCTCAGGAAGAGAGTTTTAAAGTTCAGTTCCTCTTCCATGTCAGATTCGTTACGAGTTCCAAAATATGCTTGTCTGAGTCGACTGTAGTAAGCTTGAGGAGTGTCGTGACGTCCTTGTCTCGTCTCCAGGGCAGCCACTAAGCCTTGATCGGACTCAGGGTCAGCAAACTCTTTAATGAGGGCCTTTTGAAGCCGTTGATAGTCAGTCTTTGTGTTAACAGGCTGCCGGTCAAGGAAGCTGCGCACTTCAGGACTGGATGTCGTTCGGAGTAAGTATAGTTTATCTTTGTCCGTAACGTTAGGTCGCATTTCCAGATGGAAATCAATATCTTGCAGATAAGCGTGGACATTTTGGCTGTTTGGCAAGCTGGGGTTGAATTTTCCGATGTTTCGGGCGAGCTTGTCAAGATCTTTAAGGTCCAAGCCGTGCACTGACCTGCGGCTGGCTGCAGCAGATTCTTTTGGTTCCGTCGTGATATAGCGTTCTTCCGACGGCGCTGGTGAATGTTTTAACACCATCTCCTCTATCTTCGGTTCACGTGTCGGTCTATGAACAGGTGATCCAGTCCTGCTTGACGGGGGTGCCGTTGGTGCACGCTCTGTACTTGACGGCTCACGGCGTAGTTCATAAGCATGCCTGAGTTCCTCTTGGAGACTTTCAGACTCCTCTGTGACGTGGTCGAGCTGTCGTGTTAGGCGGCTGATCTCATTCCTTGACTCAGCCAAATGAACTTCGAGGGCCTTGATTCTGCTGTTTTTGTCCCGGAAGTCAGTCTTTGCCTTCTCCAGTAGCTTCTCTGCATACTGTAGCTTGTCTGCACAATCAGCGAAGTCCTCTTTGAGCTGCTGCATTTCGTGGCTGGTAGCTTCTAGAGTCTCTTTTAGCCTGTTGGTCTCCTCCTCGGTGTCCTGCTCCACCTCATCGGTCCCTTCCTGTCGTACCTGAGCTCCACGTTCCAGCTGCTCTAGGCGTCGTTGTGCGCTTGTCAGCTCCTGCTGGCGTTGTGTGGCGTGCTTGTCGCTCAGTTTGAGGGTGGCGATGAGTATGTGGCTTAAAGAACCGGTGATCTTGGCTAATTCTTTGTGACTGTAGTTTTGACTTGGGTCTTGTCCCATAATGCTTGCGATGCTGTCATCTAGTTGATTCTGTGTCTGATGTTGGAGTGCTTCAGCAGCTTTAGGGAGTATGCTGCCCGTTGTAACACTTAGCCACATTTCCAGTCCTTCCCAGTGACCGACATGTTCTGTTTCGTGAGACATGCTCTGGCGGGTCAGGGAAATCTTGGACCGAACTGACACAGACCTTGAATAGGAAACAAAGCAAAAACAAAACAAACAAAACAAACAGGGGTGTAAATGTGCAGAGTGTAGTGTATGCTAGTGTTGATTGTGTCTCTGTGTTTGTGGTCCTCTGGCAGGTGCTTCTAATTGTAGTCTCTGCAGATAAATTATTGGGCACACACAAGGGCAGCCCCGCTGTGAAGCAGAGAAAGAAAAACACACACACAGAATGGGTACACAAGGACAATAGCACTAAACAGGTCTCTTTTTTTTTTAATAGCAGATTTTCTTCGTTTCGCTTTGTTAAGTCTGATTTAGAAGGGCGCTTCTAATCAGAGGATTGTAGGCGAGATTTTCTCTTTTGTAATAAGACTGGTATTGCTATTCCAATTTTCTCCTTGGAGGAAAATAACAGCAATGACAGTACTTGTCCCTTAATGGCAGGATTTTATACCGCGACGCTGGTCAGCGTATGTCACGCGTGTTAAAACTTTTGCCGATGTCTATCTTCTCATTGCACCTGCTTTAACCTGGGGGAATAGGATTTCACAATAGAGGGTAAAAGGGTAAACAGTTTTGAATGTAGTTCTCAAGTTTCACATACATCTGTTCAATTGTGACATTTCGCTCTATTCGTGATTTTCCCCGGCCAAGTCTTAAGCAAACAAGTCAAATTGGAAGTTAGTAACAGGGAAAAAGAAAAGAGATTAAGATTTATTCCCAAGATTTAAAACTCAATACGTTGGCACAAGGTGGTGCTGTTGAGTCTATATGCTTAGGTTGGTTTGGCTGTTTACAGGATAAACCAACTGACCTAGGTTGAGGAAACCTTAACTCCCTTTTGGGGTTTTCTAATTAGAAGGTTACGTTTTATGCTCCAGATTGGTGAAAAGTGATTTTGACTGTGTGGTTTCACTGTCACTTCTCCAACACAACACTAGGGGGAGCACTATCTACTCTCAGGCCTAAGTAAAGAGGACTAATTTTAATTTAATAAAATTGTTTTAATTAACCTATTATTAACTTTACTTGAGTCAATCAGCTCACCTAAGGAAATGAAGTATGGCCTACAGATAGAGCCAGACTTGTATTTAAGTTTGAAATTTGGCCTTAAAAATTAGAATTTGGTTTCTAATTAAAATTTATGATGTTATAATTAAAATTAATAGGATTCACTTAGGATTAGAATTTACAAATGCAATCTGCAATTGAGTTGACAAACCAATATTGTTGCAAAATGTAAACAGGAAGTGTAATTAATTATTAAATGTAATTAGAATTTTCGAATTCATAATTAATTATTAAATTAATTTACAGCTTCTAAATCACTAGTTTTGGATTCCCATAATAGTAATTCAAATAATCTCCCAACTTAAGCATTCCTCGTCGTCATTAACATCAAAAAAAAAAAATTAACAATAAAATAATTAATAACTAATCTGTATCCTACTTGTAAACTAAATTAAAAATTTCTGGCCCTCTTGATGATTAAGGTTTCACTATGGTGGTCAAATTATAAGGGCGTTTATGATTCATAAATGGATACTGTTGTTGCTGGAACCAGGAATTGAAATAATTTTGTTAAATGAAATTAATTCAAAATTAATTTGTAATCAATTGTGACATTCAACTAACAATTAAAAATTCCTAACAATAGCGCTTATCCATTGATGTGTTTTAAAATCATAAAAGCCATTATAATTGAATGAGATCAAACTCACCATCTAATCAACAGTATATTAAACCAACCTGTGAAAATGTCAGACAGGTAAACCTTAACACAGCCAGCCTATTAACATATGTTAGTCTGTTAACTGGGAAACTAGAGAGAGAAAATTAGTGTTAGCTGTGAACCACATTTCCCCAAACACACTGCATTCAAGCTTTAAATGCTATGTGCTAATCACTAGCCGTAAGGCAAACCGCATTGCATTTGCTACGCTGCTAAACTTCTTTGTTTCAGTTTAGCTTATATGCGGCTAAATCTCCACGTGGCTGAACTGGTCGCTATGACGACCTAGTGCCTGTAGGAGAGAGAGAGGAAAAAACCTGTGCTCCAGACTAACCCTTCAGATTAGTCCAGCATTGGTCAGATTTGAATCTTTACAACACATAATCTCACTCGTTTAGGGCGAGATAAATTTACCTACGGGTTACTTATAACCCATCAAAGCCTCGGCGGGCTTTTATGCGACTATTTGTCTGTTTAGACCGCGCACATAAACACAAACAATCGATTGCGCAATCTCCCCCTTTCTCAAAAACGACTGGCCACTCCTTTGAGCGCCGTGCGTTTGAATTCACTCGTGAAATCAAATGGCTGAGAATGATTTAAATAGCTATTTTAAACATTCCACACCCGGGGGATTTGAAAATATAGCGGAGTTTGAAAGTGGGACACGCACTTACAAATCAAACTATACAGGCCTTCACTCAGAGTTCAAACGAGGGACACGCTCATTTGTCTCTTTTATGCGCTTTTAGAGCGACTTTTTACTTATTTACTGCAGTTTCATTTCTTGAACTCGAGTTAACAAATACCCTTTTGTCATTCAAACACACTGTGTTTCGCAAACCAGAATGCAATACCACAAATAACCGCTTTTTCCTGTATTTACTCAGTTTTTCCGGATAAAAAGTGAGAAATACCCTTTTGTCTCTGGTTTGATTTTCAGATTAATTCTTTAATGCCCGCATCCTCCACCATTTATGTAGTAAAAATACCAGTTTAATATAGAGCTATTATTTCAGCTCCGGGAATTAGTTATTAAATATTCAATATTGCTTGGTTAACAGCAATATTAATATTTAACTTACTTATACTGTATTAAGTGAACGTCCACCGAACACCAATCTCAGCATATCCTGTCGAAATCGAGCTTAGGTAGCTTTCTCTTTATGGCAAATAATGAACACACTTCAAATCACATGCCAGAGACAATTCTTTATGAAATGGAAAATGGTTTATTCGTAATACTGCTATTCTAACATAAATGGATTAACTGATAAGACACAAAACATACATACACACAAAACATGCATAAGGGATTTTGGTAAGTAATTCCTAAAATCAAAGTTAGCCCTTTTAGCTATTTAAACGCTTGACTTGACCGGAAAGATCACGACAGATGCCTTATTGCTCTGTTACTGCATTCAGATCAGATTCTACCAGTTCAATCAGCAATATAGATTTAGTTAGAGGTAACGTTACTTGCTTTCGTTGACAATAAGCAGGCTGGAAGGTGTTTCGTTTCCTTCAAATGCGTTGCTCTGGTCTTTGTCCTCGGAGGCCACGTGGGTGGTTCGGGCTTCTTCGGATGCTCTCGGGTGGAAACACGAGAGATGTGGCTGCTGCCGCGTGACGTCACAGAAAGCTGTCCTTTCGTCCGTAGGCGTTCAGCTCGTTATTCTTTGATGTTGTGCCTTCTAGCCTTCGCCTTCGAATAGATGGTTGGTTTAGTCGGTGTCGAGACAAAGTTCAGGTAAGAGCGCGAGCAGGCAGAGAAGTTACGAGCGCAGCTCCAGCGATGTTAAAGAGAGATGTTCCAGAGAGCCAAGAGTGTCACGAACCAAGAGCGTCACGCCATGTTTCAGAGAGAGCGATTTGCAACTGGCGCGTTGTTTTTCAATAGTCCAACTTGCTCCTCCCCACGGGCGGCTTGTCGAATCCGATGGTTCGTATGGGGCGGAGCCCCGCCCATGTCCAGGCTTGCTGGGTGGACCAACAGTTCTGTGATGTCTCATCACTTTTGGGAGGGATAAACTTTATGGATCTTTATACATGTATAATTATGCAGGGTATTAAAATTTAACGGTCATCAACACAGTCTATCACATCTGAGTCTAGCTTTCTTTAGAGATCAAACACCGCGTAATAATACACACATTACAGTTTATACCGTTTAAAGCATGATTAAAATTCCCACATTGTCCTAAATAATTGGCACTCGAAATCATCACATCATGCCTATGAGGGAACAAGTACACATTAAATATCCATATATTTATTTTGTGTAGTTGCAATAGTTATACGTGTCAAAAAAGGCAAGGAATTTGGTTTTCCTTGGTCCGTCCGACGGAGAAAAAGTCCTGCTTTGTTTTAAAGGGGGGTTTTGAACTATGCTCTGGAATGTAGGCTTGACGGTGTCCAGAACCATTCCCGGAGCCGTCCGTACCTTTGCACGAGAGCGTTTAGTGATGGGATCCGTTGACCCTCTCCACTTTTGCATGGAAGGGAGGACTTTTGGGTAATAATTCACTTCTGTTGCTGGGTGGGAATTCTCTGTGTGTGTTTTCAGGTCGACATTGTGTTACATTCATCAACAATTACACCATCAGCTTCAGTCAGAAATCTTGGTGTAATCTTTGATGACCAGCTGACCTTCAAAGAGCATTTTGAAAAGACTGCTCGATCTTGCCGGTTTGCACTACACAACATCAGAAAGATCAGGCCCTTTCTGACAGAGCATGCTGCACAACTTCTTGTCCAGGCCCTTGTCATTTCTAGGCTGGACTACTGCAATGCACTACTGGCTGGACTTCCATCAAACACAATCAAACCTCTACAAATGATTCAGAATGTAGCAGCACGACTGGTGTTCAACGAGTCCAAAAGAGCCCATGTTACACCTCTCTTTATCTTCTTGCACTGGCTACCAGTTGCAGCTCACATCAAGTTCAAGACACTGATGCTTGCATATAGAACAACCACAGGCTCAGCACCCTCCTACTTCCACTCACTATTACAAATCTACATCCCCTCCAGAAGTCTGAGATCTGCTAGTGAGTGACGCCTCGTGGTACTATCACAGAGAGGCTCAAGATCACTCTCCAGAACATTCTCGTTCACCGTTCCTGGCCGGTGGAATGACTCACTGACCTCTATACTGATAACACTTATATGGTATTATGTAGACTTACATTATAGATCAGCGTTTCTGCCATGTTTCAAATAGAAACATCAGAATACAATTTCACTCAGAAGAGCACAACATTTCTCTTTCATGGGCATCATCAGACTATTTAGTGGAGCTTCATGTATTTAATTTCCCCTAAAAATCTCAACTCTGAACTTGATTACATTACATGCTGTCTTGGGAGTTTTACAGGATCTGTTTGTCTCTGTGTCTCATTTGCTGATGGTAATTATCTAGTAAATAAAAAAGTGCAATAAAAAATTGACATTTCTAAATTGGTTGTGTGGACTCTTACTCGTTTGCAACTGTGTTCAGAACAAACTGTGAGGAAGAGGAAGATCCTCTCCATTTGGTTTGGCGTGTCACACGTGAAGCTGAAGCAGTTTAACTGTAGAAGCATTTGTTATTTGTGCTGAAGGCCAAATGAACCTTAGCATTTACAGGGGTGTGTGTGTGTGTGTGTGTGTGTGTCTCTCTCTGTTTCTGTGTGTGTGTGTGTGTGTGTGTGTGTGTCTCTCTCTCTCTCTCTCTCTCTCTCTCTCTCTCTGTGTGTGTGTGCGTGCGTGTGTTTGTGCGTGTCTCTCTCTCTCTGTGTGTGTGTGTGTCTCTGTGTGTGTGTGTGTGTGTGTGTGTGTGTGCGTGTGTGTGTGTGTGTGTGTGTGTGTGTGTGTGCGCATCTGTGTACTTGTTTACATATTTGGCAGTTTAGGACACACACAAGCTGGTTGTAAGAGGCCTTCAACAACTTGGGATGCCCCAAAAGAGGGCTAAACATTTGGCAAAGTACTGTTCTCTGTCTGCTATCATAGGCAGCCGTCATATATGGAGGAAACGCTGTTATTTATACCCATAACAACTGAGAGATATGCTTAATATTGTGAAGATCTATTGTATGCCACTGGTCCATGAATTGTGTACGTGTATTTAATTGCATATATAATGTTTATGTCCCTGTAGATTATTTATTTTAAGTGGACTTAAATCAATTGTTAAATTGTCTGTGTGTGCGTGTGCGCGCGCGCGCACGTGTCTTTGTGAGTGTGTGTGCGTGTTTGTGTGTGTGTGCGTGTGCGTGTGTGTGTGTCTTTGCGAGTGTGTGTGCGTGTTTGTGTGTGTGCGTGTGCGTGTGTGTCTTTGTGAGTGCGTGTGTGTCTTTGTGAGTGTGTGTGCGTGCGTGCGTGCGCACTGCTTCCAGAGAACAGAGTTTAACGAGGACTGTATTTCACTGTTTACCGGGATAATGTCTCCACGTAGGCTGGGAAGCACACAATGAAAAGGAGACGGTGGTGGGCAACACTCACACTACTAACCTCAGCTTCCAACACCACAAATATACTGCTTTGCTTTTGAACAGTTTGCATCAGTTGTAGATGACTAATATATGTTTAAGAATTAGGAAGCTGTACTGCAGTTTTCGATGTAAAAGAGTACTAAAGGATAGTGTGTGTCTGTCTGTGGGGCTTAGATTAAAGGCGTTATTATTAATATTGATATCATTGTAATAATATTTCACAATATTACAGTTGTACAGTATTTTTCATCAAATAAATGCAGCTTTGATGAGCAAAGAAGACATTTTCAAAAAAATTGGAATCATACAAATATGCAGTGCTGGGTAGTAACTGATTACATGTAATCTGGATTATGTAATCCGATTGCAACATTTCCTTGTAATTTAATTATATTACATTTTACGGAGCCCTTCACGTGACAAAAAAATGGGAAAGCTTGACGTAATGCGTCTTTACGTAATGCGTGTTTAATGCCCTTAATGTTGCTAATAACAACAAATGGAGCAAATGTTTCTTCTCTTTGTGTTTTTATATTAATATGGCACACGATTATCCTATACAATGATTTACGTCAAAGTAATCAAAAAGTTGTCAAAAAGATTATATAAGCTAAAAATGTGACCCTGGAGCACAAAAGCAGTCATAAGTAGCATAAGTAGTATGCTTCTATTTGTAGCAATAGCCAACAATATTTTGAATAGATCAACATTTTTAATTTTTCTTGTATGCCAAAAATCATTAGGATATTAAGTAAAGATCATGTTCTATGAAGATATTTTGTAAATTTCCAACCGTAAATATATAAAAACGTAATGTTTGATTAGTAATATGCATTGCTCAGAACTTCATTTGGACAACTTTAAAGAAGATTTTCTCAATATTTAGATTTTTTTGCCCCCTCAGATTCCAGATTTACAAATAGTTGTATCTCAGCAAAATATTGTCCTATCATAACAAACCATACATCAATGGAAAGCATATTTATTCAGCTTTCATTTTATAAATATGAACCAGTAAAATCACAGTATGTACTGTGCATATGGTTACATTTGGTTTTGATGGAAGGGAAAATGAAACTTTTTGGCCTTTTCACCTGTAGCACCTCCCCCTCACGCACACGTCACCAAGGGCGCGCGCACTCTCTCTCTCTCTCTCTCTCTCTCTCTCTCTCTCTCTCTCTCTCTTTCTCGCGAGCCGAGCGCGCAACGAGACTGCGCCCATCACAGCGCGGAACAATGGCAGCATCCAGCTCCTGACTCACAGATGGAGACGTGCTGGAGCTGAGGACCGCGCTTCAGCGGAGGTTTTAACACACGCTCCTGCTGTCATCAGGGATGGAGCGATAGAGGAGCGCGGTTGTCCATCTCTGACGGAGGCGCGTCCACCTGCTCGCTGACGGAGGCCCGGGATGCGCGAGAAAACATGCACAAGTGCCTCTGATCACGGAAATTATTTCCATATACGAGCTCTTTGTGGCGTTCAAAGCTTTGAAACAGGCACTGATCTGGCAGAGTAAGGAACGGGTAAGTCATCCCGCGTGCCGTTCTGCATGAGATACGGATGAAAACGCATCACTTTATCAAAATGCATGCATTGCATGACTCTTCCAACACAGTGCGCGCTATTATTATGAGATCTGATGAGGAGGAGGTGTTCATAGTGTGTAGTAATGTTACTTTTGGGCTCATGAAGCCCTGATCACTTCTGACACTTGTCTCAAAACCAAGCGTTTTTTGGGCATGCTTCTTAAAGCCTAGTGAGCTGCCTATGTAGACAGCGTGTTTGGGCACCACAGTCTCATTGGAACATCATGATCTCAAGAGCTGCTCATATAGATGCTTTTGGTCACCATGGTATCAGAAAAACTAGTGAGCAGCCTACCCTGACATCTATTTGGACATTATGGTTTCCTACATTTTTGGGAGCCTTAGAGTAAAAACATAAAGTGTTGGCTACCTAGACAACATCACATGGGCTCTTAAGTGGACTGTTTGTTTAGACATCATATTTGGATATCATAGCTCAAAACTATAGTGAGCTGCCTACCTAGACAGCATTTTTGGCCATTAAAGACATAGTCATATATATGCCCAAAGATGCAGTCTAGGTAAGTGTTCTTGTCTAATACTTTTATCATCTTGTGCCAAAAAGTACTAAAATGCATTATACCTTCAAGATTAATATTTGGTAACAGTACGCAAATGCAGCGTCTTATCAACCTCGAGTTCTTTAGGTTTCAATAACAATTGCATGTCTGAGTATTATTGACTGACTTGGCCAGCATTTGTGGACATGATGTCTCAGACCCTAGTGATCACTCCTGAGCAGTCCAGGTTCTGTTTGAGACACCCGGGAAGGGGACATGATGTCTCAGACCCTAGTGATCACTCATGACCGTCCAGGTTCTGTTTAAGACACCCGGGAAGGGGACATGATGTCTCAGACCCTAGTGATCACTCCTGACCGTCCA
The DNA here is from genome assembly GCA_003573665.1 of Oxygymnocypris stewartii. Classification (NCBI taxonomy): domain Eukaryota; kingdom Metazoa; phylum Chordata; class Actinopteri; order Cypriniformes; family Cyprinidae; genus Oxygymnocypris; species Oxygymnocypris stewartii. Next base: position 178,273 of record QVTF01002039.1, on the reverse strand, counting down.
GGTTCTGTTTGAGACACCCGGGAAGGGGACATGATGTCTCAGACCCTAGTGATCACTCCTGAGCATCCAGGTTCTGTTTGAGACACCCGGGAAGGGGACATGATGTCTCAGACCCTAGTGATCACTCCTGAGCATCCAGGTTATGTTTGAGACACCCGGGAAGACTATAGGACGAGTCTAAGACGCTTGATCCGGGATGCATTTTAGGATTTATTCGGAGGGCCTGGGATCTGGTGTTGGTGCAGATCTGATCATCTGTGACGACTGATTGTTTGTAGTCTTATAAAAGAACTGAATCACACTCGGATTGAATCCGTTGGCAGTTTTGAGCACTCTGTAAGCCCAATCTGTGCCGCTCACTCACTGAGTCACAAGTCTATCAATGGGCTAGTGTTTTTCTTTCGTTCTTTTTCCAGCGTTTAGTCATAACGTCTGCTGGTTTTCTTCTCTATGGCCTTCACAACAATCCCCTCAGAGATGATGGCTATGAGGATGGATGTTTTTTGAGGGGACCAGATGGCATTTGAACCTGGAGCCAAAGCGAGAAAGGTGTGAAATAATAGAAAGTCTCCGCTGTAATGCCTCCATTTTTCTTTTTGTCCTCCACATGTTCTCTATTATTTCTAATTCCATGACATTCCACTTCTGAAATCTGAATTATTTTTCACTATGCAGCATTCTTCAAATTTCACTCATTATTTCCATTGTTTGTTTGTTTTTCATGCATCTCTTTATGAAACAGCAAGTGTGAGTGTATTGTTTTTGTGCGTTTAATTGAAAGACTTCGGCCTAAGGGATTTCTGAAAGCTACTTTACTACTAAGCTACTGCGGCAGGAAAAATCCCTTGTTAGCCGCATTACAACAACAGTTTTGCTAAGTGATTATGTTCTAAAACCCACCCAGATGAGTCACAGAAACCAAGCATGTGTTAATTAGTGAGATCAAAGCTGATTAATAGGTTGTAATTTAGTCATTTTAAGATGATTAACGTTAAATCGTACATGTGGCCATTGAACCAAATTTTGTGTCAGTTCTTAAAACTGCCAATAGGTCCATCTACTATCGCAATTTCTGTTTCAAATTAAATTTGGCATGAATATTGTGCAAAATGCATGCATTTTAAATGCAGTCTTTTGTATTAGCTATTATTGATCAAGTCAAGTCACCATTATTTATGTAGTGTTTTTTTACAATGCAGAGTGTGTCGAAAAAGTGTGCAAACAATCATCTGATCTGTTATCAGTTATATATATATATCTCTATACGGTATATATCTAAGTTATCTATTGTTCTGTTATCAGTTGCTCTCTAGTTATTAAAATCGTCTATTGGTCATTAGAAAATCCAAATAGTCCCACCAATAATTTGCATCGTACACACTACACGTATGACGTGTCATATCCTTCCAGTGGCTCATGACGTGTTTCATTTTTCAACAGCTGTGGTTTTCTGTGTTTGAGTCATGTATTGCAGCATGTCTTTCTGTCGGACCGTGGATGGCGCTCAGAGGCAGGCTGCTGCGCTGTAATTAAACAGCGAGGTGAGGTCCATGGGAGATTGTTCAGCTTCTTGATTGCTTTTCATGGCCGGAGGGGGAGAGAGCTCAGGCTTCTCCTGAGGGACTGAGCCACATCATCCTTTCATGCTTGTACAGACTTCATGAGATCTCCACTCACTGATAGCACCAGCTGTCTGCTCTCCTGAGGCTGACGTTCGTGAGTTTCAGCTCTCCTGTGAATCTAATCACACAGAAATTAACAATAGTTTTTTTATTATTATACAACCAGCAGTGAAATGTGTTCTCTGCATTTAACCCATCCAAGTGCACACACACACACACACACCTGGAGCAGTCGGGGAGCATTTGGGGGTTCGGTGCCTTGCTCAAGGGTCTCAACTCAGTCGTGGACAAATCCAGCCGGAGCCGAGTTTCGAACCCACAACCTCGGGTTACAAGTCCAACACTCTATCCATTAGGCCACGACTGCTCCTAGTTAATGTTTTGCCTATTATGATGCCTATACTGAGATGTTAGCAATTCTTCTAGAATGGTTTTTGGTGTTAGCCATGCTTTTGTTATGGTGTTGCAGTGTAAGTAGAGCTGTCTAATTGGACAGGATTTTGGGTGATCTGAAAACATAGTGAACTGTCTAGACGGCATGGTTGGGCATTGTGTTTTTAAAAGCAAGCTGCCAAACTAGATGGCATTTAAACCATTGTAGTCTCACAATCCAGTCATGTGCCTTCCTAGACGTTTCAGTATAAAATACCATGGGAGCTGCCTACTAGGCATGGGAGATATGGGCTTAAAAATATATCATATTTCTGGTATTTATTGGGATAATGATATCAATGACGATAATTCAGGGAATCCTGTTTCTTTAGAGAAAACTATTATCTTTCCTATTCTTACCCAAAACAGGGTGTTGTGAGCATTACCGAGTACACACGTAATGTAATGACTGTTTAATTCATACGGGGGCGCCCTCGCGCAGAAACTACACATATGCATTCCTGAAGTTATACTACTGACAACGCTCCAGGAAAGCCCTAATATGGACAAAGATATCCAGCTATCGCTGAATAAAATGCACAATGGAGATTTTTACCTGATGAAATTTTACCTGATGAAACTTGAAGACAATAAACATACGATTGCACAAAATCTGTGTTCTTCAAGCAATCTTGGGTATTTTCTATAAGGAAAGTCGACATATGACAGCCTTTATCACTGTACAGTATTTAACACAATCACTCTGTAATATGAAACCATGTCTGATCACAAAAATAAGTTATTTCAAACACTTGACAATGTTATTAAGTTAATTAGGAGAAAAGTCATGTCAATAAATGATATCTTTGTTGGACAACAGGTTTGTAAACAGGCCTATACACATGCGAAACTGTATCGCACACATGCTACTGTACTACATCTATTCAGACAGATTTTTTGGTATATCGCAAACGATAAGGTATCACCCATTGCTACTGCCTACAGTCAAAATAAAGGTTATTTATTGGCATCTACAGTTCCATGCAGACCCTTTAACATCCATGGAACCTCACATTGCACAAAAGTGTTCTTTAGATTATTTAAATGTTATTCTCACCAAAAAGAAATGGCTTGGTTAGAAACTGTTCTCTGAAAGGTTCTTTAGGGAACCTAAAATGCTTCTTCTATGGCGTCACTGCAAACGCCTAGTTTTGGAAACTTTATTTTTTAGGAGTAGACTGGATTTCGGGACATCGTGGTTTCAAAACCTAGTGAGGTGCCTACCTATATGAAATTTTTAGTATTGCAGCCTCTGAACTTAAGCTGACAACATAGAAATCGTATAGTCATAACCTCTAGCGCGCTTGCTAACCTAGACAGCATTCTTGTGCATGATGGTTTGAGCTGTATATGTACAGTAGATGGCATTTTTAGGAATCTCAACACATGGTCTCAAGCTGTCTGCCCAAATCAGATTTTATCCTTGGTGTGTTTTGAGAAGTGTTCATATGGTGTCCTCTTGAGGTTTTTATCAATGTGCTAATAGTATTTGTGGTGCTGTTACAGTGTAAGTAAACCCTTCAGGAAAGCTGTATACTTCCTCTTTCTGGCACATTTTTCTACTCGTTCTTGGCACAGAGTAAAGTGCTCGTCTTTGTTTCCCTCACATTTAAAAGCATATTCAAATGCCACGCGCATGGAACACGCTGTATCTGTTTTAAATATACTATAATGTACAGAACACACTCATCTTTCTGTCTGGTGTGATAATGTAGTGTGGTAGTACACATCTGAATAAGCAGAGCTGTTCGGCTCAAGTAGCTCTTGATGGAGCTGTTTTTTTTTCAATGTGAATGGTGTGGTGGTTTTACGCTGCATGTAAATTGCTGGGCTGTAGTGGCTGTGGTCAAGAGCTCTTTGATGAAATCATATTCCAGCCATGTGCGATTCAGAGAGTTGTCAACAGTGTGCTGATTCACATAGAGATGTCTGCAGGTGCAACGCAACGCTTGATTTCATAAAAACAGGAGGCAAAATCACGACGGTCTAAAAGTGAATGGGCTTCTCCACGTGAAATATCATTGTAATTGCATTTGTGTAGAGATTCGAACAGTCGCACAAAGACAAGCTCTGTGGTTTCTGTGCAATTTCTAAAAATGTCACCAACTTTTGAAATTGCACAGAAACCATTGAGCTTGCCTTTGGGTGACTGTTCGAATCTCTACACAAATGCAATTACAATGTTTTTTGTTGTCATCTCTTGCTTTTTTGTCCTATTTCTCTTTACACATTTTACTAACACCTCCAGGGCAGTTTGCTGAAGTTATGCAAGCACAACAAAAGCAAAGCTCAATTAAATAATAGCTTTAAGATGAAAGTTTAATGGCCAGTAGGAAGCATTTATGGCCAAAGATTTTCTCAATTCAAACATAATTATGGAATTTTGAACTTTTTGTTTTGTTGATAACACAATAATTTAATTATCCGCTATTAATAGTTATATCTTCAAAGAGAATAACACGTGATCAACAGTAGTAGTTGCGTTTTTTCAATATCCAATTCTAACTATAGAGTTATGTATGGAGAATTTTCCTGCTTAAATGAATGCTATTCACAAAAACATCTTTATTAATAAAGTCTTATTGTCATGCAGTTCCTTTAACAATGCTATGTTTTGCCCTTAAAATACTTTGACAATAGTACATGGTTTGTAAACTAATTCATTTCGATCACATCACATAACCAGCTCCATATGTATGGCTTTTCTGACATAGTAAACGTGCTTGGTAGCCCACCTGGTACACTTGTGATGTGAAGTGCTTTTCTTAATGCTATCGGTTGTGTTTAGGGTCGGGTTTAGTGCAGGTGGTATGTTATTTTAATGGTTTATATAATGTGATAGACCTTTAGCACAACTCACCGGACATTTAGCCTTATTTCCAAACTAGTGAAATAAGTTTAACCAATGTAATAAAATGTTGGCAGACTCACATGCATCTGTTTTGGACAAAACTGAATATGATTTGAGCACCACTCACCACTCTAGAGATGTAACAATGCACCCCTAGTCAGTTGAAAATTACTTTGTTTACAGCGGTAACCAAGTAAACCCTGTATCGCTGCTGTTCCATAAGCGCCACCTGCTGTCAGAGAGTGAATGTGCCTCTCGTTCAGCCCATCTGCTGTTTTTGTTTCGTTCAGATGTGTTTTATGTAGAGGAATTTCACAAAACTAAAGTCAGAGCATTCTGTTGTTGCTTCAAATTTCAAAATTATACAATCTAGTTTAAATAAAAACTGCTCAAGCTGCTCGTATGTAGCATCTTTGTTTGGATTGAGATTAAAATGCAGTGGTTGCCTCTAATTTTTAATATAAAGAGCACAGGCAAAGCCTTAGTTTGAAATCTCAAAGTTATTTATTTAATTTGCATTATTTCTTTATTTGATTTGGGATTTGTTTTGAAATTTCATTTTAGTTTTGTTATTTGATATATTTCAATTTCACAATGAAATGTGCAGCATTTTGTCTGAGAAATAATAAAAGGACATTTGGAATTTGTTCAAAAAAATCATGAGAAAATTGTTTGGTGAAATCTTATTGCGATGCATTTGACATCATGAGTTGAGAGAATCGTTAGATCCCTACCACTCACTAGACATTTCCTATCCAGGCAAAACGTTGCAGTTTCCAGTTAAAATGAACACTAGAGGCAGTAAAGTTTTATTCATTTTCACACAAGATATGATTTACAGGGCTAGAGTTTCTATTAAGAAAGCCTAAATTTGCAGAATATCTTGCTGACTTCTAAACATGCCACGAGATTTGAAACCTGATACTTTTGAATGTTACAATCACATACACTGCTTTATATGTACAGGTTGGTAGCTCATGCGATACGGTGTTGCACTTGTGCGGTGAAGTGCTCTAATATAAATCCTGTAAAACTATGATTCAGCAAAACAGCTCAAACCCGCGTAGAAGTAAGTTGAAATGGCACGGCTGCATCAGAGAATGTGTTTTTTGCTTTCGTTAACACTATCGGCTTGGGTTTGGTGTTACATTCAAAAGCGATTTAACGTTAACCCTTTTAGCGACACTCACTGGACATTTGAATTCTGAACCGCTACAATACGTACCTATCCCAACGTAACGAAAACACAATACCTGTGTGCCTACCAACATATAATGGACATTTCACTTTGAAACTGTGGTGAAATGCACAAGAAGCAATGTATTATCTTGCTGAAATATCATGACAGGTGTGTTTTTCCAGTGAGCCTGGGTTGGAATAGATATGCAGAGTAATGGACTAAATCTGTGGTAAAAATCATTTACGGAAACAGATTACAAATGTCATTATATATTAGAATGAGTGTTGGATGCCAATATAATACATGCATAATATATAGAGGCTTCTCAGAAAGCGCTCCTCCTTTATCTTTAATCGTGTGCTCGCTGGCGTTTTCATTACCCAACCCCCCATCATCAGTGGCCTGCAGTGACATTAGAGTCTTTGTGTCTCTCGGCTCTTACGCTGCCGGCTCTGGTTTCAGGATCTGCCGCTGGAGCGCAGGAGCCGGTCAGAGAGGCCATCTTTAAAAACCACCAAATGAGCAGAAAAAAATGTTTCATGCTCATCTCTTTCATCCAATTTTTCAAAGGTTGGTATGATGGTGTAATAGTAAAAGATCTGGGCTGTTAACTCAGGGCTGCTACGATCAGGCCTCTGCAGGGTCAATTTATGAAGCTAAGAAGTAAGATTGCATATGTCATTTGGTGTCAAGCAAAAATAATAAATGGGAAATATGGTTTATTTGGATAGATTTTCAGTGCGTTAAAAAGTATGATTAGTGGAAAGCCAAAAGACCATCAAAACGTTTACTCATGAAAGCATACAGATCAGAAAGACCCAAGTCCTCATTAGATGTCTCCATGTTGCTGCATTAAGGACAATCATATCATAACTTACCATTACCCTTTCAGAAGTTACTAATTATACTCTCTACGGGTATTAATGTGTACCTTTAAGGTACTAATTTGCATCTTTTAGGGGTAAACAAGGTACTTTTAGAGGTAATAACGTTCTTTTGCAAAGAAAACTTCGTAACACTTTATTTTAAGGTGTCCTTACACGCAAGCTATTATGATAACAATTAATTATGTTCAAGTCGCCCTAAACCAAACCCTAATCTTAACCCTAACCATATAGTAAGTGCATGTAGTTATTACTCAGTACTTAAATGCATAATTACACTAACAAGGAGACCTTAAAATAAAGTGTAACCGAATATTGTATATTCTTGGTCAAACTTATTTATAGTATAATGCCAAGTATTGTACTGTGCTGCAGCAGGAACGTGTTTCAGTGTGTTTAAAGTGCTGTGGTTGTCAGATGATAAGCTTTAAACTCCTTTATTCTCAGAGAGGCTGGCGGTGTCATGTTTTGAAGTCCTTTGACTCAAATGATTTCTGTAGTTCAGAGCAGAGATTTCTGAAGGATGTTTGGATTTCTATGAGGTTGAAGCCTGTATCATTTTAAACTCTTTTAACGCAAGACATATGCTTTGTACAACATAATATTGCATTTTCTATCACAGCTGCCAGCACCTGTCGCATTGAGAAAAGTATGTGAAACTGTACACTTAAGGAAATTACCCAAGGGCAGTCTTACATATGAATGGTCATAAGTAACGCTTAAGAATTGTATTGCATTATTTTGTATTTGTGTACTATGTTCTGCCTGATTTTCCTGGTATGTTTGACACAAACAGTCACAGTATCTTATTTGAAATGAGCCACTTCACAAACATCAGCACCTGTCAGTCAAACATGTGATTTGCTTTCTCATATTTGCTGGTTTAATGTAAAGAATATTCACATGTGTCCCAGAAAGTTCTAGAAAACATTGCATTGATTTCATATTCTGATTTCTCATCATATCTCCTCCTGTAAAGCGTGTCTCATCTCTCAGTGTAGGAAGCGAGGCTTTCACCTGTTTGTAGACTCGCTCTTGGCCAGCTGGCAGACAGGGCTGTCATCAGCATGCGGTGGCACACTGGGACCTGTGAAGGGTTTGTTTCTCCACCTCACTGGACTCGAGACATTTCAAACACAGCTCCAGATCCAAACAGGGTTTTCTGAGCGGAAGAGGAGGATTGAATACTGCTTTTTATTCATTATTAAACCACATATCTGCTCCAATGCCTTCAGCTCCGCCAATTCATTTTCTATTAAAGTCCAAATTTGGTTAATTTATTCATTTGTAGAGCAAACACTCTTTCATTGATGAATCGGTAGGAAGTCAAATCAGTAAGACGTGGCATATTTAATCATAATTGTATTAATAACAGCACTCTCAATTCTTGTTCGTCGTAGTTAGTCTGACTCACTCATTAACCCCAGTTCAGTAGCGCTAACGATGATAACAGTTCGGTCTGAAACACTTTTGAGCCGCCTACCTAGACAGCATTTGTAGGCGTCTAAGTTTGGTGTCCCACAGGGGTCTATTTTAGCTCCTCTATTATTTTCTCTTTATATGCTTCTGTTGGGTTTTTGGAAACATGGTGTTTCTTTTCATTGTTTTGCAGATGACACGCAATAATATATGCCAAGTCCGGACTCTGGTCCGTATCCGGACCTAGAGGGAATTCAATGCAGACCCGCCTCCATTTCATATCTCAAGAGCACTAATTATATTTCCTACTTTGATAAATGCATGTTAAACTTGTAAATAATTTATTCAGTTTTTTGATGTCTTTTTGGAGATGGTCCGAACTGAAAGCGTAGGCGGGATATTCAAATTTTTCCTTCATGACATTAGTTGTCATGACATTCAGTGAGAGTATGATGTTTGACATAATTGGGTGACATTTCACCAAGTGTTTTTTAATTTCTGTATCCCTTATATGGCCGTTTGACTTATAACAGTGTCCAAGCATTTCCCATAAATTGAGTTATTTATTGGCCAAATATATTGACCCAAAAAATTGCCATCCTATATTGGCCATCGATTGCTAGAAAAACCCATATCGGTTGATCTCTAACGCTGACACTTAAATTAATTGTTTTGCCACTTTTGTACTTGTATTTTGAATGCAAAGGGCACTTTATAATGTTTTTTAATTAGTGTTGGTTTAGTGCATGTTATGTATGTTTATTAAAAACAGGTTTTGTAATAACCAATTGTTCCGGTCCGGACACTTTATGCCATTGAAAGTGAATTATTTCAATACCCTAAAACCTCTATTGTATTGCTTAAATCATCTAAAATTGTGGATGTCATTCAACTTTTAAAATTTAAATGAATCTAATACAGAGATTGTTGTATTTAGTCCTTTTGATGGGTATGATATTCAGAATCTGAATTTAGAGCACTTATCTTGCTTTCATAAACGGTTGTAAAAAGCCATGGTGTGCCATTTGATAGTTCCCTCAAGTTTGATAAACAGATACACTTGGTTGTAAAATCTAGCTCCTGATATTTAATGCTTTTGGCTAAAGCGAAGCTTTGGCTTTCTCGCAATGACTTTGAAAAGGTAATTCAGGCCTTTATCTCTACGTGTCTTGACTACTGCAACTCTCTCTATGTAGGAATTAACAAACAGTCTACTTCTCGACTTCAAATGGTGCAACACTCTGTAGCGAGACTTTTGTTGGGTGTACAAAAACGTGAACATATAACCCCAATTCTAATGTCTTTTCATTGGCTTCTTTTACATTTTATAATTTATTGTAAGATTCTATTCAATGTTTTTTAATCTTTAGACGCACTGGCACCATTATATCTGTCCAATCTGTTGCTCTTACACAACCCATCGAGATCTCTCCAATCATCTGATCAGAGGCTGTTGACTGTTCATAGGGCAAGACTAAAAATGAGAGAGGCAGTCGTGGCTCTAATGGATAGAGCGTTAGACTTGTAACCCGAGGTTGTGGGTTCGAATCTCGGCTCCGGCAGGAATTGTCCACGACTGAGGTGAGACCCTTGAGCACCGAACCCCCAAATGCTCCCCGACTGCTCCAGGTGTGTGTGTGTGTGTGTGTGTGTGTGTGTGTGTGTGTGTGTGTGTGTGTGTGTGTGTCCACTGCTCCAGGTGTGTGTGTGTGTGTGTGTGTGTGTCCACTGCTCCAGGTGTGTGTGTGTGTGTGTGTGTGTGTGTGTGTGTCCACTGCTCCAGGTGTGTGTGTGGTGTGTCCACTGCTCCAGGTGTGTGTGTGTGTGTGTGTGTGTGGTGTGTGTGTGCACTGCTCCAGGTGTGTGTGTGTGTGTGTGTGTGTGTGTCCACTGCTCAATGTGATGTGTGTGTGTCGTGTGTGTAGTGTGGTTCCACATGCTCCAGGTGTGTGTGCTGTGTGTGTGTGGTCCACTGCCTCCAGGTGTGTGTGTTGTGTCCACTGCTCAGGTGTGTGTGTGTGTGTGTGTGCACTGCTCCAGGTGTGTGTGTGTGTGTGTGTCCACTGCTCCAGGGGTGTGTGTGTGTGTGTGTTGTGTCCACTGCTCCAGGTGTGTGTGCACTTGGATGGGTTAAATGCAGAGAACACATTTCACTGCTGGTTATACTCTATAATTGTGTATGTGATAAATAAAGCTCATCTGAGCTGAATAATAATTTTTCCGTGATTGCCCCTAAATTGTGGAATAGTCGTCCACTGTATATCAGAACTGCTAAAACATTGTCAGATTTTAAGGCTAAGTAACTCATCTGTTTTCTCTGGCTTTTAACGTATTATAGAGATGAACGTAATCTCTTTTAACAGTTTTGCTCTGTTTTGTTTTGAATGTTGTTTTGTATGTGTCTATATGTAAAGCCCTTTGGTCAACTTCAAGTTGTTTTGAATTGTGCTCTAGAAATAAACCGACATTGACTATTTAAAACTGAATGTTAAAAATTGCAGTCCAATTAAAAACTGTAAAAAAAAAATATTTTACAGCGTTTTGTTTATGCACTATTTATGTCTTGTGTGTGCTTATTCGAGTATGGCTTTGTTTTAGCTTAGCAACATGCTATTGTTAAACTCTATATGTGTAGAATTGGCCGGTAGGACAGCACATGCTGTGTACATGTAAACAGTGTTTCAGATGGGAGCTTTCAGTGTAAACCGTTTTGATTTTAATGGGAAAGTTTCAGTTTTGATGCATTGTGCCTCTTATCATAGGTAGTTATAATTGCTGAGCAACTTGCTGCATTAATATAGATTTCATCATCTATCATATCATCATTATCATAATGGTAGTTTTTAATGTGTTGCATCTAATTTGTTTTAACTCAGTTGTTTATAACATGAAGCTATTTTTGCACTGGTTTGGTTTGTTTGCGTCAGAATTTTTTTTTTGAGTTGAATTCTCCAATAAAATAAATATATTTAATTTATATATTCACCTTAGAAGTTTCATACTCAGAGCAGCGAGGCATTGCACTAGTCTTTGGAGCAGAGCAGATGCATTAGCAAGGACAGTGTGTTTTTAGGAGAGAGCTAATGTATCTGTGGCAGTGATGATCAGACATACACCTCTTGACTGAATGTGGTTGATGGGAAAGCCGCGGCAGAACAACACTCAGGTCTAGTGCACACTCGTACTCGTCACTTCAGTACTCTAATGAAGATGCACCGAACCGTCACGCCGTTTCTGAAAATGAAATCAGATTTGGCAGATCAGTATAGATGCAGGAGGAGGCGTTTGTGAACTCAGGGAAGTGCTTCTTAACTTGTTCTTAATGTTTAACTCGTGAACTCCAGATGAGCCCTGCTGATTTCTCCATGTACTCGTGCAGTTTGGATTGTTCATCTGGGGCTCCCATACTTTTATCAAACATAAAGGATTTTCTTACAGCACATATGCATGTAATGTAAAATTTTACGTATGATAATAATAATAATAAATGCTATTATTATATTAATTACTATTATTTTAACTCTAAGTATACAAAATAAAGACAAAGATATTACTGTTTTAATTTAAAAAAAAATTGTTATAACATTGAAACAATTTTTTTTACTTGTATTTAATAATTACAATAGTGACTTTATTTTACACTATGAGCTACAATATTAATATTTCTAATATGTGACTCCCTGTTTGGCAAACTCTGATGTTCAAACGGAAATATATGGAAAATATAATGCAATATATTAAATAATACATTTCCATATATGGTGAAACTAGTGCTTGCATATTTCAATATACTGCAATAAAAGGTTGTGCAATTTTGTCTTCATTGCTATATATATATATATATGTATATATTTGCAATAGCTTTATTGGAATTCTGAAATTAATTTTGAGTTAATGCTTTTGTTTTCATAAAACTGAACAAATATAATCTCACTGTATTGTTTGCGTAGTTACAGAATTCATATATGAAAATATGTGTGATCGTATATAAGGAAAATACCTGAAAAAATTACTAAAAACAAATATGAGAAATTCTGGATTTTGGAGTTTGATGCCTCGTTAAAGATGCATGTATAAACATGCATATATATCAATATATATATATATATACTAATACATTATATAAATCACAATACATATTTTCCTCATAATTGAGTACACATATTACATATATGCATATAAATGTGAATATAGTGCATGTATGCTCAAATATATGTACACACACGTAACTTACATGTACATAAATATTTTAAGATATTACTAATATATTGTTACATATTTGTCAATTTATGAAATGTGGCAATGCATTACTCTATATATCCAATATATATATATATATATATATGAAGAGATCAGATGCAAAAGCCACTATGTGCCATAATGTGAAATGTTCTTCTAAAATGAGCATTTTTATCAGGCTCCTATGTGTAGGTTCAATAAAGAGGTTATTTTTTATTCAATTAAAGTGAAATAGCTGAACATAAACATATATATATATATATATATATATATACAGTTTTTTTGGAGAAGTCTGTTTAAAGCAAAGGTCTAATCTAATGCTAATCCTGTTCTTTCCTGTATGTAAAACCCTGAAATGAAATACAAATTCAATGCAAATAGTTTATTAAATGAGAAAGCATGATTGTGTGAAGTCAAATAAACCCAGCTGGATCCAGGGAATGGTTTTTCAAGGTTTGTAATGTTTCTCGTGTCTATGGTAAGGTGTCATGTCTGTTTTATCGGAGTATTTAATACAGGCCGAGTCTTAATTGTCATCTTCATACGTTCTGCTGGCATTTCCGCTGCGATGAGCAGACTGTTCTCTGGAGACCGTGGCTTCCCCATCACTTCTGAAATCAATTAGATCTCATTCTCTCCGGCATATCTCGCTTTCTCACTTCGCCTGGCCTCTCTTCGTTTCAGGGCCTTCCTTCTACGGTGCATTTTAAAGTCCTTCCAGGGGCAATTTGTGATAAATAATTAACTCTCCAGAGACGGGAATATCCATACGTGCCTTCTGTGTGCGATTGACCCTCGCTTAATGCTTCCGCAGAGATTCATGCGACTGTGTCCTTCGCTCTCAGACGTAACGAGCAAGTAGAGAGCGTATGGATCGACGTCTCAATGAGACGCTTTCACGCCAGCTGAGCAGCTTTAACATGCATGTTCCTGACGGCTCCTGCTTATTTTAGAGACGCCAGGTAGGTGGAGGAGTTGACCTGCGGAGGATCTCTGTGCAGCGAAGACTGTGGCTAATTAGTTTGTCTAATTATGACTTTGTGCTGGAAATTTCTTGAATTAGTGGTATGGTACAGAATGTGAGGATGCTCATTAGGGTTGTCATGAGAAATGTGGCCAGGCAGCGGCTCTTGATTAACCTGTTGAAATTCCCCATTACCTGTGCTAAACGAGCTGTTTATATGCTACAGGTAATGAGCGTGTGCAGCACAGGCGGCGGAAACCATGTAGATCACCTTTAAATGTGTTACTGGTGGGGGTTTTATGCTTTTGCTGTTCATACAGTCAAACCAAATGTATTCAGACACCTTCAACACTTCTCACGTTACATCACAGTTTACTCGCTATAGTTAAGAAAATGCTTATATGTGACCCTGGAGCACAAAAGCAGTCTTAAGTCGCTGGGGTATATTTAGCCAAAAATACATTGTGTGGGTCAAAATTATCAATTTTTCTTTTATGCCAAAAATCATTAGTATATTAAGTTAAGATCATGTTCCATGAAGATATTTTGTAAATTTCTTACTATAAATATATCAAAACTTAATTTTTGATTAGTAATATATGCATTGCTAAGAACTTAATTTGATCAACTTTAAAGTTGATTTTCTCAATATTCAGATTGTTTTGCACCCTCAGATTCCAGATTTTCAGATTGTTGTATCTCAGACAAATATTTAGATGATGTATAAATCTCAACCTGTTATGACTGGTTTGTGATCTAGGGTCATATATGAAAAGAACTCAGAGTTAAACTGTGTCAGATCAAATTAATCTTGATGAAGTCAGATGATTTTGAAAGAAAGGTATGTAATGAATTCTGTTAAAAGCTGTCAGCTGTTAAATGCAAGTACACAATTAGATAACACCAATTTAGCTCAACCAGTTACCAAGCAATGCTTCATTTTGTTCAGTCTGTGGTGTGAAAATGTTGCATTAGCAATTAAAGAAAAAACACAAACTAATCATGCTCAGGTCAAAGTGTCTGAATCATTTTTAGTCACAAATTTTGATTTTACTGGTAGTCCTCTGTATGAAGAGTTTTGGGGTATAATATTTTACAGTTCACTTTATTTTGCTATCGTCACTTACATAAATTAACTATAGTGTCCTGCACCCACTAGTAAATAAAATACAAAAAATTATAGCCAGTGTCTGAATGATTTTTGTTTTGACTGTATCTAGGTGTCAAGGTCACATTTAATAATTATATATAAAGAGAATGAGCAAACAGCACGCACATCGATCTCAAATGGGTGCTCGACTAAAGAAGTAGAAGCAGATTAAGGAATGCAAAGTCGGCAACACCAAAAGCTCCAAAAATATCAAAAGATTTATTAGTAAAAAACTATCACATAGCATGTAGCGTTTCTCTTCATTAGACAAATGAACAACACTGATATGCCACTTTTTATACCTCCATACAGGTGATCAAAAGGTCACATGACTGGTCACAAAACTGTCATAATGATATCCCAACAAATAAACCAAAACAGAAAAAAGAAACACGAAACAAACAATGTGTTATATTAAAAACAAAACATGAAGCTAATCAAAATACAATACTCAAATAATGAAACAGCATTGAATATTACCTACATACGTAAATTCAACCAGTAACATCAAAAGCCATATGAAAATAATATATATTTATATATATAAGAATATATAAGTCCTCATTTAATGACAACGTGTCTAATGTGAAAATCCCAAAAGCCTCACGTTGTAAAAGTAGTATATTGATATGACTACCTCTGTTCATATGTACTGAAGAGTGGAAACGGAGGGTCTCGAGTTAGCAAAATGCTGAGCTACTGGACTTTTTGGATCGCGATGTCTAATAGCACACCGATGTTCAGAGATACGATTTTTAAGAGGTCTGCTTGTCTTACCAACATAACACAAACCACACGGGCAACGTAACAAGTAAATAACATTAGCCGTCTTACACGAGATAGTGCCCCCAATTTTGAAGGATTTCGCCATATGAGAGACATTTCTTGAGCCTGGGATCACTCTCTACAATATGCCAATGTTTCAATAAAACATTATCAATGTCCTTCGAATCGTGGTGTCACAAAATACATTGTTTACAGTAATATGCCGATTTCACGCAGCCGCCATTTTGAAATCGAAAGCGAGGCTCCGGTGGTCAGAAGCCCGGAAGTAAAGGTAAACAACAATGACTTGGACTACCAACCTAGAGCTGCTACCGCGATTTAATATTGCAGATGTCGAAAAATGGGCCGATGAAGGATGTCGAATCCCACGAGCTGTTTTGTTAAAAATAAATAAATCGGAAAGCGATGAAATGACAACTCTTTATCACACTCTTTTCGTTGATAGGATGTACAGCCTGGAACACAACAATATGACATCGCTGCTCCTGTGATTAAAGGCAATTGACCCTTCGCTAAGCCCCGCCCTCCTTAGTTACTGTTGCTACGCCTGTCAAGCTTTCGCGCCTGGCACGTCTATTACAGTATGAATGCACCGGTGTCAGACATTCCCAAGGAAATAATTAGTAATTTTTGGCAAACAGGTGAAATATCTGAGAGAGCAAAACAAAAGGGACTGCAGTATGCATTCGAGGGATATATCCACGACATAGTATGCAACCGATTAGAGAATCATTTCATACAAATTTAAGCTAAAGCCTATAACGTTAGGTCCCAGCGCAAGCAGCAGGCCATTCAAATGGGAAACACAAATTAAGGAACAGCTATGTTCATGCACAGCAGGCTAAGTGAAATTTGAAAATAATCTAATAATTATAAATCAAACAGTTTATCCATAAATCTTGTGGAATAAACACAAGCCATTAGCCTGACCACTTTGCAATGATAACATTCTCCCGCTCATATTTTTAGCGCGAATGAGAGACAGAACGACCAGCCAGGACACAACGAGGAGCTCGTTACTAAACGACGGACTACATCTGTAGCATGGTCACGCGTTTTTAAGCACTGCAGTTTTAAAACAACCGATTTTAAGCCGTTGAAACACAAACAACAGAGCTATATGCGTGCGCCGTCTCTTTCTGTGTGTGAGGAGTGCTTTTTCTTTTTTGCCGACTTTGAACAATTACATAAACACACTTATATGCGTCAGAATCCCCGTCTTTGCAAGTATCCTCAAACACAGCGATTTAGGTCTTAAGAGCGAGTAAACGGCAGAAAGAGAAACGCATATGTAACAGTAACTTAGCTATATTGGATCCGGTCTTCGGTCTTAAAGAGGAAGCGTTCCAATATTCATTCATGTTAATCACAGCACACCGCTAGAACATCTCTCACTGCTCTCGACTAAATCACTTTTGTAACTTTAATGAGAATAAATAACAATAATAATGATATATTTATAATATGTATCGAATCTATACATAATACACGTGTTAATTATATCTATCATAGATAGATATATATAATTCACAGTGAAGACTAATTAATTTACACAATGTATAGCGTTTCTTATTTATTGTAGTTTTTTTGTTCTATTGCTTGCAATTAGTTTCTTATCCTTATTTCATCACTGACTGTTTATTTATCTTCAGTGAGGTTGAGTTTCTCTCTTTAGGCTTGTATTAGTTTGATATTGACATTGGTGACAAGGATTATGAAAATTATATGGTATTAAAGATTTTAATATAATAAAAACCTTTTTAAAATAAAAAAACTATATATTGTGATATATATTGTTATCGTGATATAAAATGTGTCATATCGTGATATAAGATTTTGGTCATATCGCCCACCCCTATTAGCTCAGGTTCATTATATAACATTAATAGATTTTAATTTGAATAATGTATTAGTAAATGCTGGAGTCTGTCACACCCACGGACGTTTTGTTGTGTTTTTCATTCCCCATGTGCTCTGTGTGACCTAGTTTCTGTCTCTCGTTAATTATGTTCATTTACGTTCCCATATAAGTTGTTTTCTGGTCAGTGTTTCTTCGTCCGTTCTCGTTAATATATGTGTGTATTATTTAAATGTGGTTTATCCTTATTCTTCATGGTCTTGCTTCTCTCCCGCACCACACCGTGACAGAATCAACATTAACTACGATTAATAAATGTTTTAGTATCAGTTTTCATTATTAACTAATGTTTACAAATGGAACCTTATTGTAAAGTGTTAAAGTAAATACGATTATGTAAGTCTCAGAAGAATTATAAGAACATAACACAGTAATAATTCTTGATTCACATGGAGATGATTCGTTTAGTGAGGGCTCTGGCTGGGTTTTGATCCGTATCTTAAGAGTCATTCATTCGTTAACAGGACTGTGTGTATTTTGCTGTGGGTTCTGAATAAGAATCATGTATCGGTTTCTAACCCTACACTACTCAAAAAGCAGCAGGACTTGATGGAAATAATGATTAGACTCAGCATTCCTCTGAACTGAGTCTATAAACCTGCGAGAGCTGTTGACGTTCAGCTGGAAACACGGTAACAGTGTTTTAGTGAAGCATTTGTCTGTCTCGGGACAAACATGGAGATGCTCAGGAACGGTTAACAGTTGAGACACATTTTAACAAAATGAACCATTAACCATTGAGAAAGCTTGATTTGTATCTATACGGCCTCTTGTGTCAGACATGTCCAGTTATTGTAGCTGCACAAACACTGTTATTCTGCTTGATGTCGCTGTCCTTTATTATCATAATCAGAAACATGCTGGCTGATTTACCATTTAATGCACCTCATTATTATTCTAGTTATTTACCTACAGTGAGTCATACACAGCCTTATTTGGATATATACTGTACACTCATGCTAAGCATTATATGCTGTATAGCCAATCTCAATTGCTTGATTGTTAAATCACAAAAAGGTCAAATATGTTATCACCCGGTGATGTATAAAACATGTAAATATTGTACATCCTGCATGCATACAGTATGCTCAAGTAAAGCAACATGTCTCAACATGTAAACTGTGTTATTGCACAGCTCATATATCAGCTTATATTTGCATATATCAAATATATCAGCCCAGCTTGTTATTAAAAATATGGATATATAAGGATGTCCAGCTTTATCCACTTGCATACAGTAAAACATAATGAAAACTATGTAGCAAATCACAACTGCTTGATTGCTTTTATCATTGCAAAATGTCATTTTTATTAACTAATAATCATAATTTTCTCTACATCTGCTATAAAACAATGTGTATTGTGAAAAGGTTAATTTGGTTAATTAGAGAACATATAGTTATCAATACTTCCCTGCAATGAAAAAATTAAATAAAGGAGAAAAATAAGTACAGTAAATCACAAAAAAGATGACAGAAATCATAGAATCTGAGACAGGACTTGTTTTAGGGCCCCGGCATCACAATGTTCGAGGTTAGTTTTGGTACTAAATACAGACCCAAACAGCATCGAATATCCGCACTTCTTCACGGAAGCTGCAAAGACCTTGTTGTTTTGTAGTGAACCTTTCCCAGCAGCCATCTCTGTGATCTCGCAGTGTTTGGCCAAAGCCCCTCCCTCCATATGCACACAGTAATTGCTATTCAGAGTGGCAGCTGGGGGCCACATAGACATTTTAGACCGAGCACAAATTCAGTGAGTCAATACACTGGTTCATTAGAGCGCGAGTCACTGCAAGCTGCCTCATTTGTTTGTGTTTGTCCAATACTTGCTCTTAAGAAGCACCCGCTGCCCATTGACATGAGAGACCTGGCATAAGATAGCTCTGTTTCACAGTCAAGTCGTTTTGCGGTCAGTTGAATAATATCACACTCGGATGGAGGCGACTAGCATATTTTGTGATTATTGCTGCAATTATTGTCACGTGTATTGCATTACTGTGCTGTGCTGGTATTGAACTGCATATCATTGGCTGTGTACTTGTACTCTGCATAATGACAATACAGTTGAATCTAATCTAATCTAAAGAGCACCTATCCCTTTTATTTTAATATTCATCTTTGGTGTCCCTAGAATGTCTCTGTGAAGTTTCAGCTCAAAATACCCCACATATCATTTATTATAACATCTGGAATATGTTATAATGCACTTTACTTTCACTCTCGAATTGGCATCAATATGGCATCAATTGATTGAATGAACAACAAAACAGTGACCAACTCACTTATATTAAAGCTGCAGTCTGTAACTTTTTTGTGCTCAAAATTGACTAAATTAATATAATAAGCAAGTACATCATTAATACATTTTTCAAACCTTGTTTTTGGCCAAAAAGTTGGTGAAAATATTTGTAAAATAGGTGCTTTTGCATTTCGTTTCGTAAATAAATCTTCCGCCATCGTCTTGTCTTTCAATCACTGAGGTCGAAACTATGGTAACGCAGGACTGTCAATCAGCCGATGTGGGCGGGGCCTATGCATTGTGACCACATTGCTTTGAGAATAAAAACTGCTTGCCTAGTGAGACTGATTTGGTTAAATGGGGATTAAAAAGTAAGGGGTAGGTGTATTTTTATCATTTTAGGGTAGTTGTGTGCATACTGCCAACACACGTTTATGTCCACACACCATGTAAAAGTGGATTTTGCATAATAAAGGTGCCCTTTAACTCTTTCCCTGCCAGCATTTTTGAAAAAAGTTGCCAGCCACCGCCAGCGTTTTTGCTGATTTTCACTCAAATTTCATAGCATCCAGAATATTTAGTTTTATGAATATCTGAACAATAGAATGCATTAAAATAAAGATCAGACCCTTTAAAAAAAATTATTTATGTTTTATTCTAGCTTCAAGCATTGGATTTTTTATCAACACTGAATGTAGGTAGGTTTAATAAAAAAAAAAACATTTTGAGAATATATTTTTTTTATCAAATACTACATCTGGATCATATTTAGTAATATTATTCCATCAGCGCTTGCACAGGCGTTTACCACTTTCTGGATCCACATTTCACTCAGAAACATTTGGCTGTTTTCTTTCATATGCAGTTAGTGTTGATGATCGCATCATTTTTCATATGCATACATATGAGATCGCTCGTTTCTGCATCTTCCTGGTCTGTGTTTTTGATCGGCACATTCAATACTCATTCAGGCATAATAGCGCCCCTTAGCGTATAACAGTGGAAACACAGAAAATTCTGTGTTTGGCGGGGAAAGAGTTAAAGGGAACGTGCTTCGTGTTGAGGGATGCACGCTCACTATCACGATTGACTTGAAATGCATCCTGAAACTGGTGCAAATAAAGGGATCTTGATGCTAGATTGGATGGTCATTTCGAGGCAGCGGTACTGAGCAGATTGTTTGTTCCAGGAGCTTTCAGTCGTATGTATGCACCAGCGTGACCCTCATTATGGTCGCTTGGGAGAGCGTGTAAATGCGGTAGTTTTTTGCCACAACTCCAAAGGGCAGCTGAGTAGAGGCGCCTAACCTTTCCGACTCATAGAAGACGTCAACCATACAAATAACTCATTAACCTTATCCACTTAATGGGATACCCACATCCCCCACCTACCGCACTGGACTCTTTTAATTGGCCATCGCTAAGCCAACAATGGCACGTCCCTTTACGAGCTGCCAGTGATGGGAGTGGGAATTGGCCCCTGTAGGGTCCTGCTCTTAGCGAGGGTGTTGTTTTGGGGGTTGAGTGCGATCACAGAGGAGCATTGATTGGATGAACTCAGTAAGATGTGGCTTTTCATCACCTCGATGAGAAGTGGGATTGTCTTAGAGGCTGCTGGAATAAACGCCTCTAATACCCCAAAGGATATGCGTGCCCCCTTCTCCTTCACAAAGACCTCTGGAAGCGTCTACGCCCAATGATCAATACACTTGATTACTGCAGGGCAAATAACTAAAGCCTGCCTTTTCCTTTTGAAGAACTGCCCAGAATCCTCCTCGCCCAAAGCACTTTCTTTGTCTATAATGTCATGGACAGATAGCATAATTTCTCATCTTCTAATAATGATCTGCTTTGTGTGTAGATATTGATTACATTGACTGGCTAAGCTTGCAAATCCATGACTGCTGCTGTGCTTTGATCATATGGCAAGAAATATGCTCTACACAAGCCAATGCATTGCAAATCTTGCAGGCACTATGTATGCACGCAAAGGTCTGGATGTGTTATTATTCAGGTCACTGGCTTTAAGCATGTTGACTGTTAAACTTTTCAGCCAGGCTGTGACAGTACTACTAGGGCTGGGCAATATGGCCAAAAAAACATCTATCAGTATAAGTTTTTCTCTGTTATTTTACATCCTTCCCAATGTTGTCCAACAAAACACTGTTCATAATAAAGGCTGCAAAAGCAAATATATAGTCAATGTAACAATGTAGGTTATGCTGTGTATTATGTGCAAAAAAGGGCTAAAATCACATTACATTATAGCATTGTAACATTATAAATCTAAAAAATAATGCTTTTTATAATGCAGAAGTTAAATACGCTAAACTAAAGATTAAAATAAATGAAATTTGTATTAACATTTACAGTCAATTTACAGTTACTGCTATCATAGCAATACACTTACTTTTTTACACGTACATTTTAGTTTGTATTATTGAGATCATATTTAATTGTGCGAAGTGAATGTAAACAATATGTATATTCATTTTAGGGGTTAATTAATAGTGGTATTAAATAATTTGTGTTTATAACAAATGTTAGATAATGGCAAAGGTAATCTAAATGTAAAAATAAGTATAATAAAATAAATGTAATAACCTGTATACCCATAATATATCCCTAAAGATCCCAGGAATAAAACAAAAATTAATGTTTGGCAATGCAATCTGATATTTCCTACTGACACACTACAGCAAAAGATAGAAATAACTGACTTGAAACCATTTTTAGCTGCTGAAAAGATTCTAGTGTTCTAATAATTTTGGCCACCGCTGTATTTTTGTTGATTCAGTGACATCAAACAATATTTTTGACTTCAATGTTGAAACCTCAAAAGACCAGCTAGCTGGGTAAACTATGTTAGATTTAGACGAAAGGATGCACTCAGTCAAATGTTATTGTTGCTGCTTGAAAACCATGTGGGTTATTTGCTTTTTGAGTCAGATCTCTAAAATAATCACAGTAGGCGCGTAAAGACATGTCCGCGACAGAGCAATGACGCGAGTGCTGCCGGTTGTGTGGATTTCTCACTAACACTGTCATTGCTTTCACACCCTATGCACTGCAGGCAGGTAAAACGGCACGACTACAGCGTTTCCATCGTCGATGCATGTTAGATCTAGTGTTGAGAGAAATCTGCTTGTCGAGGAATGTATCAAAGCAAAGCAGTCTCTAGCTGTAGCACAGGACAAAAGCAGAAGTGTGTTATGATTTCAACTGAATGGTTTTAATCGTCTGTGGAGCATGACTTAGCAGAATGCACAAAAGAAAAGAAGTCCTCCATAATGTCGAGGAGCCGCAGACAGCACTGCCCGCAAGACACAAATTAAAGCAGAGCTTGTACATGATGGAGGGCATTAGTTATGCAATTACGGTATCTCACAGAAGTGAGTACACCCCTCACATTTTTGTAAATATTAGAGATGCACCGATTGCAATTTGATTGGCCGATTCCAATTTCCGATTTTTTTGGAAGTCTGACCTGCCGATACCGATTTTCTTTATAAGAACTATAATTGACAGCATACACAAGCAACTATCTATGCACGTTTCAACTAACAATTATTTACATAATAAATGAAATTATTAAACAGTTACAATTCCCTCAATCTGGACTAATTTGCAGACTTAAACACTGCTCTGTGACTGGAAAGAGGTAGATATAGTTAACTTAAAATTAGTTGCTTTATGTAACAGATGTCTTCTCCCACTGTTTATAAATGGTAATTTCTTTCCCCTAACCTTATTAAATGTGTCATTTACACATCAAATTCTTACATTGTTTCAATTAATTCAGTTAGCATAATAAGAAACTGTTTTGAAAGAAGTTGTTATGTTCAGATGAAGTTAGTATTAACAAGCTCAGTATTTCCACTACTGAGGAAATTGTATAAGATTAATATTTTGAATATTTTTAAAACACAAATAAATGTTGAAAAATGCTAAGATACTTTTAAATAAGACTAAACCACCAGTAGGCGGCAGCAAATGTCTGTTTTAAGGAGCGAGTCATTTATTAATTCATTCAACCGATTCATTCAAACGGCTGATTCATTCAGAAATGAGGCGAGTGACTGTCCTCATGAACGGGCCACTGAATCATTGACTCACTCGATTCATCCAAACGGCTGATTCATTCAGAAATGAGGCGAGTGACTGTCCTCATGAACGGGCCACTGAATCATTGACTCACTCGATTCATTCAAACGGCTGATTCATTCAGAAATGAGGCGAGTGACTGTCCTCATGAACGGGCCACTGAATCATTGACTCACTCGATTCATTCAAACGGCTGATTCATTCAGAAATGAGGCGAGTGACTGTCCTCATGAACGGGCCACTGAATCATTGACTCACTCGATTCATTCAAACAGCTGATTCATTCAGAAATGAGGCGAGTGACTGTCCTTATGAATGGGCCACTGAATCATTGACTCACTCGATTCATTCAAACGGCTGATTCATTCAGAAATGAGGCGAGTGACTGTCCTCATGAACGGGCCACTGAATCATTGACTCACTCGATTCATTCAAACGGCTGATTCATTCAGAAATGAGGCGAGTGACTGTCCTCATGAACGGGCCACTGAATCATTGACTCACTCGATTCATTCAAACAGCTTATTCATTCAGAAACGAGGCGAGTGACTGTCCTTATGAAAGGGCCACTGAATCATTGACTCACTCGATTCATCCAAACGGCTGATTCATTCAGAAATGAGGCGAGTGACTGTCCTCATGAACGGGCCACTGAATCATTGACTCACTCGATTCATTCAAACAGCTGATTCATTCAGAAATGAGGCGAGTGACTGTCCTCATGAATGGGCCACTGAATCATTGACTCACTCGATTCATTCAAACGGCTGATTCATTCAGAAACGAGGCGAGTGACTGTCCTCATGAATGGGCCACTGAATCATTGACTCACTCGATTCATTCAAACGGCTGATTCATTCAGAAATGAGGCGAGTGACTGTCCTCATGAACGGGCCACTGAATCATTGACTCACTCGATTCATTCAAACGGCTGATTCATTCAGAAATGAGGCGAGTGACTGTCCTCATGAACGGGCCACTGAATCATTGACTCACTCGATTCATTCAAACGGCTGATTCATTCAGAAATGAGGCGAGTGACTGTCCTCATGAACGGGCCACTGAATCATTGACTTACTCGATTCATTCAAACGGCTGATTCATTCAGAAATGAGGCGAGTGACTGTCCTTATGAATGGGCCACTGAATCATTGACTCACTCGATTCATCCAAACGGCTGATTCATTCAGAAATGAGGCGAGTGACTGTCCTCATGAACGGGCCACTGAATCATTGACTCACTCGATTCATCCAAACGGCTGATTCATTCAGAAATGAGGCGAGTGACTGTCCTCATGAACGGGCCATTGAATCATTGACTCACTCGATTCATTCAAACGGCTGATTCATTCAGAAATGAGGCGAGTGACTGTCCTCATGAACGGGCCACTGAATCATTGACTCACTCGATTCATTCAAACAGCTGATTCATTCAGAAATGAGGCGAGTGACTGTCCTCATGAACGGGCCACTGAATCATTGACTCACTCGATTCATTCAAACAGCTGATTCATTCAGAAATGAGGCGAGTGACTGTCCTCATGAACGGGCCACTGAATCATTGACTCACTCGATTCATTCAAACATGTGGATTCATTCAGTAACCAAACACCGCTGTGTGTTGCTCAGAGACACAACAGTTCTGCTGTGGCTTTGATCGCAACTATTTTCGTCAGCGAAATTGAGCAAAAAGAGTCAATATTTTGTCTAAAATCTAAATCACTTAATTTTTAACCTCTTGTTTATTGAAACACTACTGTATAAAATCAGTGCCACATTGCAATCGGGCTGATGTTGTTATCCGGGGAAACATCATGGCCGTCTAATGTTGCTTAACTAAATCATATTTGGTAAATCTCTTTTTTTTTCTACCGCAGTATAAGGTTGGGTACCAAAACCCAGTACCAATATGGCACCGGTACCTATGTAACCGGTATGTACCGAACCGAATCAGAACGCAGATTTCGGTGCCTCATTTCAGTGCCATGCCTAAGCGATCGATTTAAATATTTGTCCTTTGTTTCTCCGAAACGGACGTAAGAAGCATCATCATCGCACCACACTTGAAAAATAATTTCCCGACTGAGAAAATGCATGTGAACTCGATTCGGAAAGCTCTAATAACACAAGTCCAACTAATCTTTGTAGGAACGAGAGTGTGCTGTTTTCAGATTCTGACTTAAAAGCACAACTCAGTAAATGAGAGCATCCGAGGAGCGCGTGAATGCAGTAATTACACTTGCTCTGACGACCTTCCATTAACTAGCTAAACTACTACTCCATAGGCTACTAATACATCGATTAGCCATGGATTATAAATATACTTCATTATTATGAAAATACCAGAGATGGCTTGAATAACACAGATAAACTATACATAGTCGTATTCGAGTGTTTATTGTATTTATTTTATCATTCAAAACGTTTATATCTTCTGTTTACTTATCCATATCCCTGAAGCATCATGAGTTCGCTACTTCTGTGACTGGATCTGTGGGTTTTCTGTGTGAGGGCACCTTCTAGTGTCCATGACACTAGTCCGGTTTCACAGACATAACTTGAACCCAGTCCTAGACTAAAATGTAACTCTTAGCTGTTTTAACTTAAATAAACTTGCACTGACTGATCCTAAAATATATCAGTGCATTTGTTTTGTCTCAGGATGCACCCCAGTAATGTTTTGATTTTTTTCTGAGCATGTTTATAAAAATTACTTAAGTATCATAATTGAACTATGATCTAATCCTGGTTTACATTTACATTGTCATTTTGCAGATGCTTTTATCCAAAGCGACTTACAATTGGGGAATACATAAAGCGATTAATCTTGAAGAGGCAAACAGACAGCGGAAGTGCTCGTAACACCAACTCTCAGTGCTAAACTCTGTTTAGTGCTAATGGCCAATCCAAATATTAATTGGTAATTTTTTTTATATAAGTATCGGTTCAGGCACCGGTACCCAAACGATACCCAACCCTACCGCAGTATGCATCTATATACATTTCTGAGAGTTACTTTGTGTGTGCTGTCTCTCACACACTCACTCAGGCTGTGCAAGCCTCATCTGGCATGACATCAATACATTATCAGTCGCCATTTACACTGAATGCCATTAAAATACGAATCATTCTCATGTGAAATGACGTGTTTACACGCGACCGGGAGTGTACGCGTGGCTGTGACGTCTCTGCCTGCGCCGCTGGCAATAAAAGGATCAGCTCGGAATCGGCAAGACGTGAGACTGACCGGCCGGTCACCGATCCGGGCTGGTCATGCAAAAAATCGTCTGATTCCGATCCCTGGCCGGTCAATCGGTGCATCTCTAGTAAATATTTTATTATATCTTTTCATGTGACAACACTAAAGAGATGACACTGCTACAATGTAAAATAGTGAGTGTACAGCTTGTACAACATTGCAAATTTGCTGTCCCCTCAAAATAACTTAACACACAGGCATTAATGTATAAACCGCTGGCCACAAAAGTGAGTACACCCCTAAGAAAAAAATGTCCAAATTGGGCCCAAAGGGTCAATATTTTGTGTGGCCACCATTATTTTCCAGCACTGCCTTAACCCTCTTGGGTATGGAGTTCACCAGAGCTTCACAGGTTGCCACTGGAGTCCTCTTCCACTCCTCCATGACGACATCACGGAGCTGGTGGATGTTAGAGACCTTGCGTTACTACAACTTCCATTTGAGGATGCCCCACAGATGCTCAATAGGGTTTAGGTCTGGAGACATGCTTGACCAGTCCATCACCTTTACCCTCAGCTTCTTTAGCAAGGCAGTGGTCATTATCATGTTGGAATACTGCCCTGCGGCCCAGTCTCCGAAGGGAGGGGATCATGTTCTGCTTCAGTATGTCACAGTACATGTTGGCATTCATGGTTCCCTCAATGAACTGTAGCTCCCCAGCGCCGGCAGCACTCATGCAGCCCCAGACCATGACACTCCCACCACCATGCTTGACTGTAGGCAAGACACACTTGTCTTTGTACTCCTCACCTGGTTGCCGCCACACACACTTGACACCATCTGATTCAAATAAGTTTATCTTGGTCTCATCAGACTACAGGACATGGTTCCAGTAATCCATGTCCTTAGTCTGCTCGTCTTCAGCAAACTGTCTGAGGGCTTTCTTGTGCATCATCTTTAGAAGAGGCTTACTTCTGGGACGACAGCCATTCAGAACAATTTTATGCAGTGTACGGCGTATGGTCTAAGCACTGATAGGCTGACCCCCCACACCTTCAACCTCTGCAGCAATGCTGGCAGCACTCATACGTCTATTTCCCAAACACAACCTCTGGATATGACGCTGAGCACGTGAACTCAACTTCTTTGGTCGACCATGGCGAGGCCTGTTCTGAGTGGAACCTGTCCTGTTAAAGCGCAGTATGGTCTTGGCCACCGTGCTGCAGCTCAGTTTCAGGGTCTTGGCAATCTTCTTATAGCCTACGCCATCTTTATGTAGAGCAATTCATTTTTTTCAGATCCTCAGAGAGATCTTTGCCATGAGGTGCCATGTTGAACTTCCAGTGACCAGTATGAGAGAGTGAGAGCAATAACACCAAATTTAACACACCTGCTCCCCATTCACAACTGAGACCTTGTAACACTAACGAGTCACATGACACCGGGGAGAGAAAATAGCTAATTGGGCCCAATTTGGACATTTTCACTTAGGGTTGTACTCACTTTTGTGGCCAGTGGTTTAGACATTAATGGCTGTGTGTTGAGGTATTTTAAGGGGACAGCAAATGTACACTGTTATACAAGCTGTACACTCACTACTTTACATTGTAGCAAAGTGTCATTTCTTCAGTGTTGTCACATGAAAAGATATAATAAAATATTTACAAAAATGTGAGGGGTGTACTCACTTCTGTGAGATACTGTATGTGTCCTGAATTTTGTTATTCTGCTGTTATTTGCGTTATAATGGGAGTTGTTTGCAGGGTAATTTAGGCTCTTGACCCAGTGTATGCACATGATGCAAACATTTTGACACTCAGTAAACACAATTACAAGATTGGCCCCAAGTGCTTACATGCCAACAAAATAATTATTCAAAACTAATGACACGTTGTCAAACATTTTAATCCTCAATACACACAAAGTATGCTCAAATGTGTCTTTCTTTTTGAGGGAGAGTGTTGTTTAATCAAAGTTAGACAAGCATTGATTAGAAGAACATAAGACAACAGTGTCTGAAAGCACTTGCTATCTCAGCTTTAAATGATTCATGTTGTTGTTTTAATGAACTTCTGTTGTATACGAGTTCAGGTGTGGATTTCCATATACGATGTTGCTGGCTGGTTATCTCAGAAAGAAAAAAAAAACATTGTGGAATTATATTTGTAGATTTGAACTTATTTAGATTTGTATATGCATTGATTTTCATGCATAAATATTTTAGTTCTCAACAAATTCATGAAAATTATGTATAGGAAATCTATGTAAATATCATAAATATCTCCTACTGTAAAATTACAAGTGTGCTTATACAAAAAAAAGAGGTCAGATGTACAAATATCATTGTGTAGATTCTGGATGCAGCAAATCTTTTAATAGATGCACCATTACCCAAAAAGCATAAGCATAAAAGCAGTGTGCATTTGCATAATGTACAGAAGTCAGTGTAGTCAAGAGAAATGTGTGAATTGCTCTGTAGTTTATGGATGATATATGATTAATTGCATGCTTGAGACAGCGGTATGTGTGTCTAGAGAGCAAATGTGTGATGGGATGAGATTGATCCTCTCAGTGGAGAACACAGCAGGAGCTCTGACAGCAGACTCCTCACGCACACATACACACACTCACACACGCACACACGCACACACACTCACACACACACTCAGACACACACACACACTCACACACACACACATACACACACTCAGACACACGCACGCACACACACCCGCATGCATGCACACACACACACACTGAGAGAGAGAGAGAGATCTTTGCCTTTTACTGTTTCATGAATGATAGTAAACTCTAGATAGAGCTCAAAAGCTCTTGTTCAAAAGAATGAGAAACTGCTTGTATGATGTGCACTTGTGACTAGATGATGTGGAGGTTGAACAAGTAGTTTTGAGAATTTCATTTCTGATCTGAGAAATGCACCAAAGCGACTGAAAAAAACTGTAAATGATTGCCCGCGATTAATAAAGTGTTTCGTTGATACAGTTGAAACGTAATAAAGTTGCTTTGGCAGATTGCATTCTTATAATTTGCAAATATATTTGCCAAAACAATTTGTACACAGCATACGATGAATTACCTGTAAAAAGCTTGCTCAAAATCCTTAGTTCATCTCTCAAAAGTAAGTATTTATGTCTATGAATATAGCAGTGGCATCAAGTTCACTAGTCCCTGTAATTGTTCACAAACCAGATCAAATGCTTAGAAATGTTGTCAAATGCAACGGGTCACTCGGGTATCAGGATTTCCTGATGTTAACTACCGATTTGATATCAGAATTAAACATTTATCTTTATGCCATTTATCAATTTAAACAGTACAAATTCACACACTACTCTATGTGGGATTCATATAGTATTGGCCAGTATTGGGGGTAACGCGAGTTACGTAATATTACTTTTTTCAGAGTTACTTTGTTTTTCCATGTATTGACTGACAGTGCGCTGTGTGAACATGTTACTGTAGTTCTAATCTAGACTAAATATGAATGTGTATTAATTCATCCCACTCGCAAAAAACAGATTCAGTATTCATCAAAATGATTTAAAACAGTGAAATGCAAACTCAGAATATGATGCAAACCTGCAATAATTAAATATGTTAAACAACACAAATATATCTAATCTCATTTTATTAACCGATGTGTTTGCTGCTGACCTTTGATGATCCAGTTCAACCATACTAATAAGCAAAAATTACTTTAGATAAACTAACAATTGTGTTTTATTGCTGAAGAGTGTTAAACTTCTTCTCCTGTGTTCTTCTGTACAGACGTGATTTACTCGTCCTTCAGCCTGAGGTTTATTCAGGACACTTTTTGGTGTGAAAGGGTTTTACATTTGCTATAAATATAACTTCTTCTATTAAAAACAATCAATCAAGCCATCAATCATATTTAAAAAGTAACGCATTACTTTCCATAAAAAGTAGCTAAGTAACGTAATTAGTTACTTTTTTGAGGGAGTAACGCAATATTGTAATGCATTAGAAGTAACTTTCCCCAACACTGGTATTGTCAGTGTAAGGTTATGATTGAGAGCTCTTCCACCTCGCTCCGTGTCTTCTTCCTGGCTGTTTGTTCCCTTGTCAGAATTCATAACTGCTTTGTCTGTATGTGCTTTCCAAATTAATCTTCATCTGATGCTATTTTTCAGAGCTGGCTGATCTAATGCTTTACATTTCCCAAGTTTTACCTGTGCAATTCATCAATTCAGGACATATTTACTAAAAACAAAAGTCTTATAGAAAAGTTTAGAAAATATTATTGATGCATGATGTACCAAAGCATAGGCAATTTGTTCAAAAGAATGAGAAATTGCCTTTGTGATGTGCACAAGTGACTAGATGATGTGGAGGTTGAACAAGAAGTTTTGAGGACATTTAGTTGTGATCTGAGAGAAAGGTACATGAGAAAATCTGTAATCACCGTTTTTGTTGTTTATTTATTTTTGTATTAACAAACATTGTACTTTAATTTCTCTCAGTAGAGATCACTAAACTCCAGCATACATGTTTGCTAGTGTTTTGAGCTCATCAGCAGGTTTTCTGTAATGTAGAGACAGCATGCATGTGATTAAATAAACCATTTGATTTAAGAGCACAGCTCTGATTGGGGGATTTAAACTCTTGAAATCTGGTAACCGGAACCATGAAAGCTTGTGGAGGCTTGTAGATTTCTCATTAGAATGAATTGGTTTCTGGATAAATAACCAGAAGATTATGATTGATAAATCGAGAGAAGCAGAAATTGTGATCAAAATCCAATTTATAATGCAGGCGTAAAATATGCAGAAATCTCTATTTAGATATGAACTTTTACCTACTCTTATAGGAAAAGTTCACCCAAACATGACAATTCTCTCTGTGAACTCTCTGTGGTCATTAAAACCCTATGGCACCTCTTGTAAAGAGTAGGGTGGTAACCCTGGTGTCCTGGCCAAATTCCCCCCACTGGCCCTTGTCAATCATGGCCTCCTAATAATCCCCATACACTTGATTGTCTCTATGACTCTCTCTCCTCTCCACCTGTAGCTGGTGTGTGGTGAGCGCATACACTTGATTGGCTCTATGACTCTCTCTCTCCACCTGTAGCTGGTGTGTGGTGAGCGCATACACTTGATTGGCTCTATGACTCTCTCTCCTCTCCACCTGTAGCTGGTGTGTGGTGAGCGCATACACTTGATTGGCTCTATGACTCTCTCTCCTCTCCACCTGTAGCTGGTGTGTGGTGAGCGCATACACTTGAGTGTCTCTATGACTCTCTCTCCTCTCCCCGTAGCTGTGTGTGTGGTGAGCGCATACACTTGATTGGGCTCTATGACCTCTCTCCCTCCGACCTTAGCTGGTGTGTGGTGAGCGCATAACTTGATTGTCTCTATGACTCTCTCTCCTCTTCCACTGTAGCTGGTGTGTGGTGTGCGCATAACTTGATTGTCTCTATGACTCTCTCTCTCTCCACCTGTAGCTGGTGTGTGGTAAGCGCATACACTTGATTGGCTCTATGACTCTCTCTCCTCTCCACCTGTAGCTGGTGTGTGGTGAGCGCATACCTTGATTGGCTCTATGACTCTCTCTCCTCTCCACCTGTAGCTGGTGTGGTGTGTGAGGCTCATACCCTTGATTTCTCTATGACTCTCTCCCTCTCTCCACCTGTAGCTGGGTGTGGTGAGTCGCATACACTTGATTGCTCTATGACGCTCTCTCCTCTCCACCTGTTAGGCTGTGTGTGGTGAGCGCATACACTTGATTGTCTCTATGACTCTCTCTCCTCTCCACCTGTGAGCTGGTGTGTGTGAGAGCATACACTTGATTGGCTCTAGACTCTCTCTCCTCTCCACCTGTAGCTGGTGGTGTGGTGAGTGCATACACTTGAGTGTCTCTATGACTCTCTCTCCTCTCCACCTGTAGCTGGTGTGTGGTGAGCGCATACACTTGATTGATTCTCTCTCCTCTCCACCTGTAGCTGGTGTGTGGTGAGCGCATACACTTGATTGGCTCTATGACTCTCTCTCCTCTCCACCTGTAGCTGGTGTGTGGTAAGCGCATACACTTGATTGGCTCTATGACTCTCTCTCCTCTCCACCTGTAGCTGGTGTGTGGTGAGCGCATACACTTGATTGTCTCTATGACTCTCTCTCCTCTCCACCTGTACCTGGTGTGTGGTGAGCGCATACACTTGATTGACTCTCTCTCCTCTCCACCTGTAGCTGGTGTGTGGTGAGCGCATACACTTGATTGGCTCTATGACTCTCTCTCCTCTCCACCTGTAGCTGGTGTGTGGTGAGTGCACTGGTGCCGTTGTCCTGTGGCAGCCGTCAATCTACCGCCACGATGCCTTCTGTTAATTGGAGAGAGATATTTGGTTAACTCCAATGCAGGGAAAACTGGGGTACATTAAAACATACAACACTGTAGAGTATACAGAATATACTACATATATTACAATGACATTGTGAAGTGTCAAAACTCAATTTAAGTTCTGTTCCATTGTTTAGTGAACCGCTAGCAGCTAACCTAACTGAAGAGCACAGGAGACTCGACTCACAATTGAATCCAATAGCGTTTTGCATTAGCATGTTGCTAAGCTAATGACTTGATTCTCTAATTAGCTTAAAAATATGGAGCACACAAATTCTGGGTAAAACAGACTGGACTATAATCATTACATATGGTCTAAATATGTTATATAAGTCCCTTATGATCAGCAATATTATTTCAATTTAAAATAACTGTTTTGTATTTGAATGTCATTTATTTATGTGATCAGAGCTGAATTTTCAGCATCATTACTTCAGTCTTCACTGTCACATGATCTTCAGAAACCATTCTAATAAGCTGATTGGCTGATTATTAACAGTTTTGCTGCTTAATATTGAAAAATATTAAGGATTCAGAATGTCTGACCAGTAGTGTATATCTATACATTTTTTAACTTTCATTAAACTAGATGCAGTGCATTCTGGGATTGCCTTTTCTGTGAAGGCTACTTGTGGCCAATGTGGCCAAATATTGTCATCTTCAAAGGGAGAATAATATTGCTGTCAATCTGTTGGACGAGTCTTGATGCGGGGAGTGCACCAGCAATTCCTTAAAATCCAACGCTCTGAGACCATCTAAATAAGCTGTGTTCTCCTGAATGTAGCAGTGATTGAAAACGCACAACATTCATGTCAGATGGTCTGCTGCCTTTTCTTTAAAAGCATTCTCCAAAATCAGATGGCTGTTTTTATCAGCTGTCTGTCACAGTCAGAGGTGAGGAACAGGTGAGAGTCTGAGGAGACGAACAAGAGCCAAACACGGGCACTGCAAACTACTTCAGCTAAACAGAAACACAACTCTGCTGATTGAATTTATACCACACTAATGCATGTATAAATGCATACTGCTTTAAAAGAATATTAAAGTAAATCACTTTTTTTCTGTCTGTTTCAAATTGACTTATAGATTGTAAACAATTGATTTGTACCAATAAGTCGATAGATTTGTTTAGATTGTATGGATTGGCAACAATGGTCGCCAAAAAAAAAACATAAAATTATCCTAATTTAAAAAAAGTGCTGAAACATTAAACATTTAATGTTATGTTACAGCTATTTCTTGAATTGCCCTCTAAAATGAATGTTAGCTATAGCAGTAACACACACATGCATGAGGAAAGAAATGAACAAGGTGTCATTGTTTTCATGTCTTTCCAAAACTGTTCCTTCTGCAGAAGACAAAAGAAGATACTTTACATTACATTTAACGCATTAGCCAACATTAACTAACAATGAGCAATACATTTGTTATTATTAATCTTTATTCACTTTTGTAAACACAAATACAATTTTGTTAATGTTGTTAGTTAATTGTTAGTTGTTACAACAATTACAATTTTTGTTAATGTTAGCTTAGCTCAATTAAAAATATGAACAGATGCAGCTTTTGATTTGAATAGTGTATTAGTAAATGCTGAAATTGACATTAAATGAGATCAATTGCTTTAGACGTATTATTGTACATTGTTAGTATTTTTCTTTGTTAGTCTTTGTTAACTAGTTACATAAAGTTTACAGATGAACCTTATTGTGAAGTGTTTTACAATAATTTGATTCATTGTTTCTACTGTTTTTATTTATAATACACTAAATGTCCATGGGGTCCAAAGCAACATTGGACCTCGGTGTCTCAGTGTCTGTCCCAGTGGCTTTTTTTTAGTTCATATAATGTTGTTTTGGACCCCATTGACTTTCACTGTATGGACAAGAATGCTGAGACTTTTTCCTCAATATCTTGTGTTTCGCAGAAGTGAGAAAGTTATACAAGTTTGAAACTACATTATGGGGAGAAAATTTTTTGGTGGACTGTCCCTTTAATACAAACCAACTGCATTTACATGAATATCTTGTCATGGTGGGTGTTTTCACCGATTGCATTTGCCTGTTTATAAACACAGTGTGTTTGCTTGAGATCTGAACTCGCTGCCACAGTAAGACTTTTGTTTTTCGATCGACTTGGAAATGACATGTACTGATACTGTCAAATATTTGCAGTAAACTAGCCCGTTAAGATACATCAAACCAGCCGTGCATCCTCGTGTTTCACGAAAGCTTCATCTGATGATGAAAGATCACTGAACTGAAAGTGAGTGTGCATCTCACGATGGTAATCCAGATACTGTTGATTTCTGCGTGTAGACAGTACACAGCGCATGTGGCTAATGATGCTGTGTGTGGAGCACAGAAGGACAAGACAAGGCTTTGGATCAATCCCCTCTTCATTCACACATCACTCCATTTCACACACACACATTCACATGCTCGCTTTATCTCTGTCTTCTTCACACACACACACACACACACATGTACAGACTCGGTGGATTAAATTACAGTAGATTCACAGTACACCGAAAATACTGTCATTAAACCACCTGTTTTACACTGATAAGAAACAATTGTTCGGCAGCTTGCTTTCAAATTCAGAGGCTTGATATTTAACAATAGGATGAAGTTTAGAAGTTGGGCTGTTTTTCAGCGCAGTACAGATATTGTTGTAAACCATCTGAATTGATCTGTTGTGCTGCAGGGGTTGAGATGCTCAAGAAGCTCTCATTGATAGAATTGATTTTCATTAGTTGAGCTTCCTGCACTGAAAGTCTGTATCTGTATAAGCACATATACAGCAGAGTGTGTATTTGCTCTGAGGTTTCGGTTTTATTTCTCAGTTATGTTCAGTATAATCTCGGATGTCTCTTCTACAGTTCCTAAAGAGACAGTACTGTAATACAGACAAGTAAGAGAATATAACTTTGACTTTATATTGAGATCTCTGACTTTAGAAGCAATAGAACAAGGCTTTCAATCCCATAGATTGTGCTTAATGTGGTTGTATTCGTACATTTAGCTTTGTATGTGCATTTCTACCCACCTGCACATCTTCAGGACTTGAAGCTGTGTTCTGTGTAACACTGAACATCTAGTCATCTCATGTAATGTGAGAGCGATACTAAACTGAATGATTGTGTTAATACGTCTCATGTTAATCATGAGAGGGAGGTTTGGTTTATTCACGCTTGTGTTCTTCTGAATATCCAGTCGTTATTGCTTAAATGCAATTTTTGATGAGAATGTTTAATTGAAATATTGAATGACAGAAGTTATGGTTATTATAAGGTGTCATGACCTGCTTTTTTGTTTCATTTTGTAATGGTTTCAAAGATCAGATTTTTTGCATCAAAACCAAAATCAGATTTGGGAGAAAAAAAACACCCAGTGTTATGATTGGCTTACAGTTTGCATATTAAAATAATAAACGGGTACTGTTGTGATATAGTCTAAAAACAATATGGGTCGTTTTGGTTAAATACTAAAGTATAAACACTATGTATATACTAAAGTATAATCAATATATATAAATCAATCTGTATCTGACAAAGCATTAGAGGCACAGTAAAAACACTGATACTAGTATTTGTGTGTTGTAACATTACTGTCGGATCCAGTATAGCCGGCACTGCATCATATATATTTTTAAGTGTCTCTGAAAAGCCTGCGTTGAACTGTCTTATTTTAAAAACAAATCCGCAGTAAACTGAATTGAATTGAACAGTGGACAGTGTCTCACTTACATGATCTGAAACTAAACGTTAAAAATGAAGTTCATCCACTCTTTCTAATGCTCGTATCACAAGGAAAGCAATGCAAAGACTGTGTTTTGGTAGCTTGGCACTGCGCAGCGTCTTGTAATCCTCGGAGGGTTTCTGTGGTTTTTTGGAGGGTTGTCATCTCTCTGGTATTTACTCTCCTCCTACTACGTTTGACAATCGTGGGCGGGGCTAAATATGTAGAAGTAGGTGCCGTGGTGATGTCACACCGAGACAAAATATGAAACCAATCATTTTGGTGGATTGGTTTCAATATAAGCTGATTAATGAGGAAGTTTAGAGTTCTGAAACTTACAGGATGTTTTTAGTAAGTTGACCTGTTATATGGTAATTTGATTTCTCAATTCAGTGACAAAAGAGTTAATCAACTAGAAACTAATCTATTGATGAATTAACTAAAATCAATTGATTAATCAATCTCAAAATAAAAGTGGCAGCCCTAAATCTGGTCATTAAAGAGATCTCATGTGTTGCCTGTGGGTGATATCTGGCAATGTTGCATTCAAAATAATTGTTTTGGCTTAATTAAAGAGTTTATTTTCACATTTTGAACTCATGCATGAAAAAACCTTGTTCTCTCACACAGATTCAATCATCTCATCTCCTCACAATTTCACTTCAGTTTATCATAAACATCATTTGAATTGGTTTAATAAACTGGTTTGATTAAGATTTAAGAAACCAGGGCATTTAACGACAGATGTGTTTTGGAGGATAACCTGGCTGTTGTGTATCAGTGCTAGTGAATGCGGCTTCGGTCTCTGTGACTCAGGAGATGGACTCAGACACGTATCAGTCGGTTGCTGATGTTTGCTTCTCTGAGTCACTGTGGTGTCAGACTCAGAAACAGTGCATTCATGCTCCTCTAGTCTAGTGACCTACTGTTTACGACACACTGTTGAGGACCTCTTCAGCTCGTCAATGAATCATTTAGACCACGAGTTCCTGAGCCTTCTGTGTTCAAGACTAGGTTTAAATTTGTTTCACCAGCCAAAGAAGCGGAAGTATCTTAAATGAGGCATTACATTAAATAAATGACCACGGATGACCAAATATAACACAAATAATACCAACAGCTTTCATTGAAAAAGCTTTGAAAAATATTTTGATGAAAGCAGAAATTTTAGTATAATGGCCACTTGGTGTTCTATACAGAAAATTCAGATGGGCTTGACTATCTAAAACCTCCCACAGTTTTGCTTGCCTGTCACTCACTATGCATCTCTGATCAAGCGCTCCATTGACATGAGTGATTTCATGTTGATGCTGATAATGATAATAAGTTAACAATATTACACTGAGAGTGTTTTTGTGCTGGTACCTTTGTCTGGTTTAAACCTGTCATGGATAAATCAATATAACGCTAAAACTACCAGTAGGTTGTGCAAGTCCTTGTCTTAATGAGTGATTCATTGAATCATTCATATTGAATATTCAATCGATTCATTCAAAAAGGCTGATTCGTTTACAAATGAAGTGTCATTAAATCACTGACTCAAATGATTTGTTCAAAAACCGTAACAA
Source organism: Oxygymnocypris stewartii (assembly GCA_003573665.1). Lineage (NCBI taxonomy): Eukaryota > Metazoa > Chordata > Actinopteri > Cypriniformes > Cyprinidae > Oxygymnocypris > Oxygymnocypris stewartii. Next base: position 139,602 of record QVTF01002039.1, on the reverse strand, counting down.
AACACTGCAGTGTTGTTCTGAGACACACAATTGTTTTGCTCCGTCTTTGTTTGGAAATAGTTAATAACTGTTGTATAATCAATATCATATTTGCAATCCATATTCAAGAAAAGCAGCACTGATGCTTGTGTGACATTACTTAACAACATCCGATCTTATAAATATAAAAACAAAACATTCAGGGATATTTTTGCTTTCATAACTTGTATTATAGAGACATCCTAACTGCATTCTAATAGGCTTCGTGATGCATTCAATGCTTTTGGACTGTCAAGATGTGTTTGTTTTTTGCAAATTAAGTGACATGATCTTGCTGGATCTGTCTACTGCTTTTGATACGGTCAACCACCAGATCCTCCTGTCAACCCTGATGAGAAAGGGCATCTCAGGAACCGTACTCCTGTGGTTTGAGTCAGACCTCTCAGATAGGTCCTTCAAGGTATCTTGGAGAGGTGAGGTATTCAAGTCGCAACATCTAGCTACAGGGGTGCCTCAGGGCTCAGTTCTTGGACCACTTCTCTTCTCTGTCTACATGGCATCACTAGATTCTGTCATTCAGAAACATGGATTTTCATATCACTGCTATGCTGATGACACTCAACTCTACCTCTCATTCCATCCTGATGATCTGACGATCAGCTTATCTAACAGACATTTCTGGTTACACTTTATTTTGATAGTCCACTTTAGACATTCTACTAGCTATAAGTAACTTTAAACTACATGTCAATTAATTCTCACTAATTTACAACTACATGTCTACTAACTCTCAGAGTACACCGTTAGGTTAGGTTTAGAGTTAATAGAATAAGTTGGCATATACTTGCAAAGTTTTTCATAGTATGTTGTGGACCCATTAAAATAAAGTGTTATAACACTTTACCAGACGGAATCTGCGGACTTTTTTGGCGATTTCTGCGCAGAATTTTTGGAAAAATCTGTGGAATTCTGCTGAATGGTTTTAGAGTATAGGAGAGTACAGAAGCTGAAAACATTACAAATAACATTACAATTATTCACTTCTTAACTTTTATTTAAGGTTTACAATACAAATCCTTTTGAAACAACTGGTTTGTTAAACAAAGCTAGGTCTCTTTTAGACTAAATCTGCTAAAAGCTGCAGGAAACATTTCTTTATAAATTGTACACAAATCATAAACTAAACATTTGCATATCATAAAATACTAAAGAAATACTCTGATATAATTAAAAAATAAATAGAAATTCATGCACAAATAAATATGAATATATAAATAAGGTACTTTTAACAACTATAAATAAATAAATAAATAAACAAAGTGGTGTGGCAATCAATAAAACACTTCAATAAATGCAGTACATTGGAAAAGGAATTTAGTAGTAATTTAGTAGTAAAAATAGTAATTTACAATCAGTAGTAATTTTACATCAGAAAAAAGTTATTTACATTATTTACATCAGAAAAACTACTGAATGCGAGTGAAGTTGGAATGTAGATGTGAGTTAATATCTGGTGTTAAATTTGGCAATCAGCATTATTTTAACATTCTCCTCTGTTAGGCTGCGTCTGTGTTCTGTTAGAAGTGCGGAATAGTGCGAAAAAAGCCTCTCCACATCCACTGAAGTAGTAGGGAGCTGCAGGTACAGTGCAGCTAGTGGGGCGAGTGCTGGCATTCGATCTTCCCTGGCAGCCCACCACTCCACCGCACTAATCTCACCTGCATCACTCTTGTCCATCCGGATGTAGCGATGCCACTCTTCTGAAGAATGGAAAAAGATAGATCTGGAAAAATGTCGCCAACTTGTTCATTCCATGCCTAGAAGCCTTGGTGCTGTCATTACAAATCATGGAGGCCATACAAAGTACTAGATTTAGTAGTTTTTGTTGTGGGGTGTACTCATTTTTGCATCACCGTAATTTGAGTAAAACTGAAAATGTTGTTCTCTAAGTTATATTATTAACCTTACTTTCATGTTATAAGTTAAACAGATGTTATATAAAACTTAGTCTTGTCAACATTTTGGAAAATGTTTTTGTGTTCATTGAGATATTGTTTCAAATTTTACTTTTCAAAAGGGGTGTACTCATTTACGCTGAGCACTGTATGTGCCTGTAAAAGCTTGCATTCTGCAAGTAAAGGATGCATCATTGTACCATCCCATATAGGCACAAAATCACTTTCACTGACTTTTTCATTAACTCTTCCCTCTTGGTGGAATAACCTGCCCAACTCAATCCAAGCAGCTGAGTCCTTTGGCATCTTCAAGAAATGGCTAAAACACATCTCTTCCATCTTTATTTGACCCTCTAACTCTAGCGCTCTCTATTATAATTCTGTTTTATCTATGTCTTCTTTGTATTTATTTTGGCCCCAATATACTTAAAACGAAATCGAAGAATGAACTGATATGACTTCATTTCAAACAAAATCAGGCCGAAACTAAGTTTGTTTTGAGTTCATTTCGGCAGTGTGATCCAGTTCACCAAAGCAAACCTTCTGGGGAGTTAGTTTTGGCTCCTAAACACCTTTGATCTACTATTGGTCCGTGGTAATTATGCAATCAGTGGGTGTGTTCTGGAGCTCTGCCTTCTTTGATGCGCAACTTTTTTCCACGGTTCATTTCTCATTCAACAAACCTCAGGCAGGAGAACAACATCTCCACGTCACTAGCAACATAAATACACTGTATCGAATAGCTGAGCTGCCACAAATATATCCGCACTTGTACAATCGCTCGCAGAGAGACTTTAAAGATTCAGAGAAAGCATTTAATTCCTGTAACAAAGCTTGGTGTCGACGACCCGGAGTTATGCAAAAAAGAAACATCAGATGCAAGTTTTCCAAAGCCATGGAAAGAGTATAGATATAATGTAGCATGTACCAAATACCAAATACATGTTTCAAATAAATGTTACACCATACTGCTGCTGCTGCTGTTCTTTCAATAAGCGAATTTAAAAGGTATACAGTAAATTGTTGTGTCTTTACTCTTTTTAACAGACCACACTCTATCCAGTGTATCACTCTTAACTTCACTTTATTCTTCTTCATCGCATTACTTAACACACTTTACCACTAGAGCCCCTAGTGGTGCAGTTTCACATAGAGATATCTAAATGTATTTGCTAAACTGCCTTTATAAAGTGTTTGAGTTGCATAACCGTTCACAGCTGCTTTGTTTTTGATCATGTGACACAACCAATGTAACTTATTATTATTAAATTAATGTTCCTAATAATACAAAATAATTGTAAAATCAGGCTATTTTATGTGTAGTATTATTCAGAATGATCAATTCCCAGAGAGATTTATGCATTTATGAGAAATCTGGTTGATCTGGTCTTCTGTGAAAATGCACCAGCAATTATAACTTGGTTAATAATAATTATTATTATTATTATTATCGTGGAGTAGGGGTGTGCGATATTGAAAAAAATGCTATCTCAACATTTTTGTGGATTTGTTCGATAACGATAATTAGACGATATTTCGAGTGTGTTATTGTAGTGATATCTGACTACCGTGCACAGCTGCAGTTTATGATATTCTTCATATTCTGTGTGCTCAGTTCACATCAGTGATTAATCAATCTTTTCATTTGTTTAAATTAGATTTTTACCTTTTAATAAAGCCATTTTGTTTCCAAAAGTGTACATCTTTTGAGTCAAATTGTTACATTTAATCAGTCAATTAAGATAATACACATTTAGGCAGTTACTAAACAAATGAAACCAGTATCATCAACATTAATCTCTGCAGAAGCTGCATCTGAAGGTGTTTAGATGTGTTCACACACTGTTTAATGCAGCTCAGAGGGACATGGAGTGCTTTAACCAGTTACACATGCATAATGTTTTGACATTTTAAACATAAAACATTGAATACTGATATTTAAAATTATTGTAAAAATGAAAATAGACTTTAAATGTGAAATTAAACCGCCAGCAGATGGCAGCACGTCACGGTTAATAAGTGAGTCGTTGCGACTGAACCGAATCATTTAAACGAACGAATCATTCAGGAACGAATCACCGAGACTCAAAACATCGCTGTAGCTGTTTGGAATTATTTTTTGTCGGCGAAATGCAGCAAAAACAGGCAATATGGTGTCTAAAACGTAAGCATATTAATATTAACTTATTGTTTATTGAACTGTTGTATAAAATCAATATCACATTTGTAATCGTGCTTATTTTTGAAGAAAAAACGGCACTCTTTGTGTGATTTTAATCATAAGTAACATAAATATGTACATTGTTTGCCCCCATATCTTGAATTTTGCGATCACTCTTAATGCATTTTAATCGACTGAATCATGCAGTGAAAGAACACGCTCTAAATGCGCGCGTGCACTGTTTAACCCCTTCATCACCACGCAGGATAATGTATACGTGCTAGTTGGGTTTTTGCAAGATACTCGATATTGTCAAATTGCACATCGTTAAAACAACAATTACGATAATATCGCAGACGATATATATCGCACACCCCTATCGTGGAGTCACACATTTTAAGATTGCACCGCTACCATTCAGTTTCAAAAAAGAGGAGACGGCACAATCCCTCATAAACACTGGAAACCCCGCGCTCACAAACTGTCCCGCGGCAGATTTCTCATGTGGGGCACAGTAAAGCCTGTTTTTGACTCAGGCTGCTCTCTCATGCCATCCAAGTATCCGAAGGCAAGGCCCACATTATCGCGCTCCATCAGCAGTGTTTCCCAGGCTTGCCAGCTTCTTTGTGGCAAATCTCGCTCTGACAAGTAGGCGATTGGCAGGAAACCAGAGGCGAGTGACAACGGGCCGTAGTGGAGATGCATTCGGAGGTGCCAAGTCTATTCTTCTGCATCGAGAAGCGGTGCCAAGTAGAGCTCACCACCCTATCCACAACACACGCATACTCACGCTATGTGACAAACGCCGCTTTTCAATTGTTTTCAATGATTTTATGTATGCCAGCTCGGCCTGATTATCTGCCCCCTGGTTGCTTTCTGGGAATTAAAGGATGTTGCAATATTTGCACGCTGCTGTATCCAGCTCCGTCATGTAAAGACGTCTTCCCGTCCTATCAATCCTGTGTCACATTCTTGAGGAAACAACAATTTTCTGCCTATGAAAAGACAATGATCTTCCCCCTCCCCCTGGCTGTGTGTCACAGATGGTGGGAAAACCTTTGTAATGCTAATATAATATCAAACCGTGCAGGGACAGCTTAGCAGCGCATTTCGAGCGCCCTTTTCCATTGAAGCTGGAGGGAGAAATGGCCACCCTTGGACCCGAATGAAAAGCCAGTGCTTTGAGTGGGTTGTTTCACACAACATAACATGCAAAGGTCTGATTTCCCTCATTGCTAAGTGCAGTTAATTAATGTCAGTGTCGGATATGCGCCACAATGCGTGATGCGTCAGCCTGACATTTTAAAAACATGTTTCTTAAAGGAATGCTCCGGGTTCAAAACAAATTAAACTCTCCCGGCAACATCTGTGACACGCTATCAATTACCACTGAAAATACTTTTGACTCGCGGTTTGTAAAAACAAATTTTGTTTATAGAAATGCACTTACAATGGGAGAATATGAGGAAAGCCATTTCAGAAGATTGAAAAGCAGACATGTCCAGCTCAAATTGGTGTTACTCAGCACTTATATAAATATATTAGTGCTGTCTATCAGTTAAAAAAATAGCGAAATATCACAAAACAAAATTCTGACATTAATTGTGATTAATCCCACCTACAATTCACGTTTTTAAATATACTTTTATATTGCAAAAAAATATTATTCAACCTTCAAATGACTGTAGAAGCAACATAAAGACAGTCTATTTGTAATATCTGTTTAATTGCATCTTTTTTAATGACTGAAGTCTAGTACCACTGATACCAATACTACTGATGTCTCTGTGAAATTGACATGTTTTTCTCTAATATTTAACCATTGACTATAGTCATTCAACATTACAGTGTAATTGAGAGCTATCAATTCTAATATTAATAAGACTTTAAAAAATAACAACTTCTCATTTAAGTAAACTTAAAACAAAATCTTCACATAAATCCATTATAATAAATAGGGTTGGGCGATATGACAAAAATCTCATATCCCGATAACGATATATATCACAATATAGTACCTTTTCTGTAAATGTAATCAATTAATAGATTAGATATATTGACCACATGGAAAGGACTTTCTTTTTTTACATTTTAAAGTATATACTTCAAAAAAGTAATCATTCATATGACTTTATTTAGAACCTCTGGGCAAATGTTGGATTAAAAATGTAGACATATAAAATAAATATTAATGAAAACACTTTTCAAAAACGAATGATTGCAGACCCACCATAAAATATTGCTAAATAAAATGCAAAATGTAAACATTGTACTTTCAAGTTTAAAATGTAGCAGCAATATAAGTCTCACAACACAAATATAATAAATATAACAAGAAAACAAACCCCACCTTTAAGTGTAAATTATTGAATAAAGGCCCAACATAAAATACTGCTATATAAAAGGACAAATGTAAACATTGTATTTTCAAGTTTAAAATATAGCAGCGAATTAAGGCTCACAAGTAAACAATAGACTCCAGGTTAGAATTATACCTTCGTATAACTGAAGTCCCAAAAACAATATTGATATTTGGCAACAATGCTTCAACATGTTTGGCCTGTCTAACAGAATATCAGAGAGCTACTTTTATAGGTAAAGAGCCAGGAATACAAGTTGGTCAACTCTTTAAGTTGGTTTAAGTGCGGACCTTTAGCACGTTACAATGATCCCACTTGTACTAAATGCCCCTCTGAGGGGGCACTTGTGGCAGGGATACACAGGTATTTTTTAGCCAGCTTGGCCACTTGTGGGAAATGTGCCTCGTGCTGCCTCCACCATTCCAGAGGCTTTGTTTCTGGACAAGCCTCCATAGTTTGGAGATTGAGCTCCTCTAATTGGCAGAGGGGCTGTTTGACATTGTGTTGTTTTTTTTAAAGTAGCTGCTCAAACTCTTCTTCTGTCTCTTAGCACACACCTCTGGTTCATCTGTAGCAGCTGCAGCTGATGGAAGGGGGGCTGCCTCTGCTGATGCGGTCTGTTCAGCCACCAGGTTCTCCAGTTCTGACATAGCTCTGTTCTTCATGTACTCAACCTTCTCCTCTTTAATATGTCATGCTTTAATATGAAATGATACAGGCTACAGTGCCTGCTGTCATATTTGTGCATGCAGTTGAAGAGCACGTGCTACGAACACAGTATAACAGCTGACAGGACAAGAAAATTACTTTTTACTGACATATAGCCTGACAACATCTCTTCTGACCATCTGGCGCTGAGGCGAAGTAGAGCACACGTCTGAACAGTCTCTCCCTTAATGTGGTCGCAAAGACATACAGTTCTTGTCTAGAAAAAAGAGACTAACTAGCTCCACCGTTGCATTAACTATAAAAATAGAAATATTTGTAATGCCATTAAACTGGAAAAATGAATCGCATGTGTTAACGTGCAAAATTTGTACAGCACTGATATATATATATATTTACATTTAATGTTTTTGTGCTATTTGAGGTGTGGAGTAGCTCCAATCATCCTTTTAGCAGTGGATGAATGCATTAAGTTATGCATTATCAAAGTCATTCCCATGGGTTACTAAACCAGGTCCCTTGTTTGCATGTATCTCATGTAATAAGGACAAATTTAGCTTAACCCTTGTACTCTGTTTGGGGTCTTTTTGACGTTTGCAGAAAAACAATTCCCTTTATCTAAGTGGCATGAGACTTTGCAGGGTTGTCAACACTTGGTAGCTCTAAAATAAATAAACTGATTTGATATTTTAGTGTGAAAAGGTCACTGTCATTATGTGTGGGGTCTCTGAAGATCCCATGTTGAAATTAATGTGTAAACGATAATATCGATACCTTTTTAATTTGTCAAACATAATAAATCCACCACAATGCAGACCGAAAATAAAGTGGCAACACTTCCACATGTTCACAATGCAGAACCATTATGCTCGTTACCCCCCCCCCCCCCCCCCAAAAATAAATCACCCGTAGACATCAATTAAAGACTACATTGTTACATAATTAGTCACAAATGTCAGTTACAATGCAGAAAACACAAAAACTGAAGGGGTGAGACCACAGCACATACACAATGGAGGAAAAACACACGACCAAATGTCCTCATACTCAGTATGTTGTATGTTGTGGACTCATCAAAATAAAGTGTGATAAGTTATTAAGCAGACAGTCTACTAATACTGTAATGACTGCTAGTGACATGCAGTTGTAAAGTTACTGTTAGTTGAATGTCTAAAGTGGAATATCGAAATAAAGTGTTAATAAAATGCAAACACAAACATACACACATATAACACCACATACATGTTTGACTGTATTCATGTATGTATGTGCGGTGCATGTAAATTGTGTTATTCTATTGTTGTTGACACAAACTATTCTTTTTCATGTTTTTATTTTTTTAAACGGTAACATATACCTCGAGTACTCAATAAACTTGGGTATTGTTTTGACTAGTAAACACATTTTTGTTTGATCAAAAATGTGCCAAAGCTTTACATGTTAAGCTGATTTTGAATGTGCAGATGTTTGGGTGGCCTGTTGGAGACTGACTGGCAGAGCCGCCCACGCACCAACCATACCTCTCCGGTTTCTCCTTGTCACTCGCGAAGAGTTCAAAACATAATGAGGAAAGCCAAGAGCGGAGCGTTAGAAGTGCAGCGAGGAAGAAACAAAAGGTTGTGAGGGCTGTGTCAGCAGCAGCAGGTAAACTGAGCTCCTTCAGCTCCTGTGCCACGTCTGTTTAAGATCACTCATGTGTCTCCGTCAGCAGGTACTGCGTAACTCCGCTTTGTGACTTTCCCTGATACTTGAATCATAAGGGGGGGCTTTCATATGCTTGCCGGATGAAGCCTATTGCCTGTCAATGTAATAGTGCATGCTGGATTACGGGGTTATTTCCCTGGAGTGCAGATATGAGAGAGCATGTCACTCATCTGTTTCTGGCTCCAGGGAGCCTCCAGGGAGCCTCCTTGCACAAAAATGTCCACGGCTGCGCTCCGGACCCCGTGCCACGCGGCGGAGAGCGGGATGAAATATGCCATGTGGAGAATTGTTGTTATTCCAGTCACACTTCAGATGCGGCGAGCTCCAATAACATTCCCTCTAATTGGCAGGCTGCAGACAGAGCTCCTCCAGCACACGAGGGGCTTTCACCAGGGTTTATTAGAATCCCTATTTCTTTAATTAGCAACTCTAATAAGAGTGTTAATCAGTACAGAGCTTTGATTGAAAGCGCCACAGATTGCAAATGTCAGGATTAAGCATTAATTACTGTTTTTGTTTTAATAAGATAACACATTTTATTTACCTTTCATGACAATCAACGGTTTCTTCACCTGTTTCTTCTTAAGTTATTATAAATATAGAAGCACAATAAGTAGCTAAGCAGTGCTTGAACATTTCACTTTTATCCACAATAGCTTTACGTTACATCGTTCTTAATACTTACATATCAAATGCATATACATAGATGCATATAAATACATTTTTTTAATGCTTTTAAATGAAGAGACGCTGGTTTGATTTGGAATATTCCATATTTCTGTGCAATTAAAATGTATATTTATATGGCAAGTACACAACAAATAAGTAACCATTGGTGATTCTATTGTGACGTTGACTGATAAAAGATAAATGCACTTCATTTTGATCCATTGTGATACATTTGTCAGATTTGATATGGCAGGGAAATTACTGCAATGTATGTATTTTTAGAAATACAAAAATGTTAGTGGTTTGTTTAAAAATTAATTTAAATACTTGACGTTTAGGTTATTGTGCTAGATGTGTCAAATTACAATTTGAAAATCATTGTATTATTCACAATAGTTGAATTTCATTCATCGTTGTGTTTTGAGCAACCTGGTGTCATGGCGTAAACGTACCTGGGTGCACTTTTTATCGAGACATACCTTACTGCACGTTTCGCTGCAGTTTTTTAGAGAAATGTCCAATGAGTGGCGCTAAAACACGGGTTCAGTACGCTTCAGGTATGTATTGCGGCGGTTCAGAATTCAAATATCGCAAGAAAATTATGCTCTATCTGTTAGAAATATGCCCTACACCAAACCCAACCCGATAGTGTTTACTAGGGATGCAACAATACCATTTTTTCAGATCCGATCCGATACCGCATGTTCTGAGCAGGGCCGGTTCTTGAAAACTATAGAAGGGTGGGCTGGACGATATCCTGGGTGGGCATTTGGGACGGGGGGGGGGGGGGGGGGGGATAGATATTTATACTGTAGATATTGCACTTTCACAACAAAACACACTTTTTTTAATAATAATAATAAAAACCCTATTTGATCTCTTTCTCTGGATAATTGTTTCTACACTGGTGATTTCTTCACCTAACTATTTTATTTATAGCCTACCAAACAAGGCCATAATTATATCTAGAACATTGGGGGGACTATTGTTTTGAGGAAAATATTAAGACCAGACCACTGGTCTAAGGAACTAAATAAATAATAAGATTTTTTTGTAAAGTAATCACTCTGAACTGCAAATAATATTTTTATTTTTAAATATGCTCCCATTCAATTTTAGTTGTATTCCTAATATGTTGAAAGACAGAAAAATGCCATTGTCCTCACAATAATGATGAATTACATGAATCACGTAAATGACAGCCCAAATTTCAATTCAAAACGGCGGAACTTGATTGCTTTGATTGCAATGCCGGATGGTCGAGCTGACTGTTGCTATACATTCAACATTAACAGCAATTCAAAAGGGTTAAGCTTTCAACTGAACTGTATAGCCTACATGCATTTTAGACGCTTATATTATGCTCGTTCCCCGTCCGTGCAATGAACGCATTTTATTGAATTGTTTTTTTTTTTTTTTGAACATTAAAACTGCTCAGGTCATTTCAGTGGTATGCTATGATACATATTTGTTCATTAAACTCCTCATAACTCGCAAACTCCCCGTGATAGCACAAATATTTCTGCCCGTTTTCGCTTGTCACGCCTTGCATTCAGCTAATAAAAGAAAAACGCTGCAATTGTCTGGAGTTATTTTAGGATTGTTTGGGCAGTCTCAATCTATAGCTTAAACTTCTCAAAATACAGTCCGCTTCAGATTAGTTTTAATCCATGCACACACACAAAATATGTAATCTTTATCCAATTAATTGGGTGGGCTTAGCCCAGCCCTGCCCATGCCTGGAGCATTGTTAAAATCTAGTCGATTACAAAAGATGGTGACCTTGATGCAGTCCAGAGTTTTAACTGCATTCAGGGGTGGCCCCACCCGTTGACAACATCTCTTGTGATTGTACAAGGCATACAATTAGGTAATGTGTATATAATATGCAATATATTACACCAACACTTACCGCTTGTAATCTTAGTATGCTGAAATGATGGTTTAAATTTAACGCATACGCAATTCCACAAATGCCACTGCTGCGCATGCGCATTAACCGAAGGTATGCCATTCTGATGGGTATGGTGTTCCGTCAGGACACCGGCCCTGGTTCTGAGGATCAGCCGATACCGATCCATTCCGATACCAGCGCAGGTTTTTTTATGTAACGTTAACTTATAATTTCTCTACTTCTCTGCGTTGACCCGACCGTCACTCTTCTGTGTGTTAAACACAATTACAGTGTTTCTCAACTAGTCGGTCAAATGTGCTGAGTATGCAGCCCGAAAGTGGGTCGCAAGACCGTTCTGAGTGGGTCGCGGATTATTTACAGCCAAAGAAACGACATCAACAAAAAACGTAATTCTAAATGCTTTTCTGATGCGAGACTTTTATTTTGAAAGACGTGCATGAAAGCCGTTGACACTTCTGATCATCTGACTCCGAGGCAGTTTAAGTAAAGAAAGAGTGCTTGAGAAAAAGGCTCTGTGCCAATTCAGTATCTGAGGTCAGATGAGATGTTGACAGGTTTAATGTCAGTGTCATTATTCCACGTTATTTTCCTAACTTGTTATGAAATAAAAAGTCTCTCACTTCAGAAAAAAAACGAACTGTCCTGTCAGATGTTATAGTGTGCTGGTGGCGCGCGCTATTCTATAGCACGCGTGAACGCGCCGCCGCGCTGTAACGTTATATAACTTCACTAAAGCGCAGAAACTACAAGCATGCGGCAGTACAGTACAATAAAAGTAGCCTACAGCTCCAACAAATCACATTACTGTACTGCGTGTGTTTGCTGGGAAGCATTTGCATGACGAATATTCATTCTATTCAGGAGCAGTTTCCACGTTTCATTAACAGTCCCCTAGGTTGTTTTCATAACCAACAAATACCATGATATTTTCACTTCGTATCATTTTGTAGACTATATGTTTAAATCAGTGGTTCTCTATCTATTTTTCCACCGGGCAGCACTATGGTCCAAGTGCAAGTCTCACGGGCCGCATGTCATTTACAATACAAACCAACCAGATTTATAATATTATTTATAACCTAAATATTATGATATATAAATGATTATATTTATTTAAATAATTCTACTCACCATTAATAAAACTCCTGATGCTGTCGGGAGCTTACCAATTACATTTAACTGCTGGTTATATTCTGTATAATTATGTATGTGACGAATACAAATCTTGAATCTTGATAAATTCTGCTGGAAAGGAGTAACAGCACAATAAAGTTGTGATTGTAATTTACAGTCTGTAAGACACGCGTGACTCGACACGTGACATTGCAGAACAGTTCACACATGTAGCCTGTGTTGATCCAAATATGGAGAGCGTTTTCGATTTTAATAATCTAAGATTCTCTCCAGAGATGCTTTGACACATTTTCTGTAATTAAGGAGGATGTTTCTTTTTACCTGAACATGTTCAGTGTGAAGCAAGCACTGCTGATTCTGACACTATTATTGGTCCTTCGCTGGCATTTTCCACATTTCGTTTCCTCCCTGAACAACCACAGGCTTATGAACAACCACAGGCTCAGCACCCACCTACTTCCACTCACTATTACGAATCTACATCCCCTCCAGAAGTCTGAGATCTGCTAGTGAGCGACGCCTCGTGGTACCATCACAGACAGGGCTCAAAATCACTCTCCAGAACATTCTCTTTCACCGTTCCTGGCCGGTGGAATGATCTTCCCACCCCCATCCGAAATGCTGGATCCCTGTCAATTTTCAAGCAACAATTGAAAACTCATCTCTTTCAACTCTACTTGATTACATAAAAAAAAAAAGATTTTTTTTTTTCACTTTTTCAAAATCTTCATCTTTCTCTTTATCTTTCTCTCCTTCCCTTGCTAGCTTGTACTTATTTGAACAATGCCTGAGACTTAGTGTTATTGGAACTTCCTCTGTATGTTTGCCTCTTCAAGATTAATCGCTTTATGTACTCCCCAATTGTAAGTCGCTTTGGATAAAAGCGTCTGCTAAATGACTAAATGTAAATGTAAATGTAACAAATGTGTCCATTCTGATGCTCACTTTTACCGAACGAATGCTGCTGATGACTATCTGAATTAAATTCTGCCAAAGTGCACGCTTGTTAAATGTGTAACATTAATTACATGAGTGCATATAGTCTAAATAATAGTCTGCATAAATAAAAACATAGCTTTTATTTGTTTCGTATATTTTTTTAATTAATGAAAAATAAAAAATGAATTGTAGAACTGAAAGTATTTTTATTATGTTCAGCATGATGGGTCACGGGTTGAGAACCACTGCTTTAAATGAATGTGCTGCTCATACAGAATAATTTTATTAACAAAAAATGAGTTTGGGATGGCTTTAATAGCCTTGCGTTATAGGCTGTTCTTAACAGTTTTGACTTAATTTTTGTGAAATAAACTCGCTTTGTCTATATATATATATATATAGATAGATAGATAGATTTATATATTTATTTACAAAATCTAGTGAAACATTTTTATTTAATTTTATTTAACGAATAAATCTTGCTCTTTGTATTATAAAATACATTTAAAAAACAAGCAAATACATTTATATATAAATATTTAATATAAAATTAAAATAAACGTATTTTAAATGTATAACACAGTAATAAGGCAGCAACATATTATAGATAGGACAGAACAAGAAAGACTATTATAATCTTTCATTGCGCAAAAGTATTATAAAACGAAATGCTCATTACAGAGCGGCGCAATGCGCATCCCGTGCGCAGAATGATGCTCTTGAAACACGGAGACAGCACACAGGCTGCGCAGCCCTCCGAGTCCGCATAGAGAAGAAAAGTAACGTTACTGAGGGAATTGATGTGAAGTGCATTAAATCTGTGAGTTAGTTTACTTTGAGCCTTTTCTTTTAACAGTTTTAAACCTCAGTGACTGTGCACTCTTGAAGAGTTTGACTGTGGTAACCGAACGCGACGCGCGGTTTGAATGCTGAACGGAGGATGACAGACAGACAGACGCAGCGGAGAGAGAAGTTCACGTGAACTTGAATTTAACGACTTAAATATTCATCTGTACCTCAGATTAAACTACGGAACAGCTTCAGAACACTTGAAATATGATGCATGAAAACTGTATGGTGCTTAATGGTGTTTGTGTGGCTTCCGTAGGGCTTAACAACAGCACAGAATATTATAAGCTTAAAAACACAAGATTGGATTTTATATTATAATTTATAATTTATTGAAAATCAAAATATCTAAACTATATTTCTTTCATATTTGTGTGCGGGGCGCCGGACTAATGAGTGTGTATGTAGGTACACAAACTTTTCAAAAGCATGTGATTTAAGGCTAAGCTCTAATTGGCTTGTTTCAAACTGTCCTTGGGGCGCAGGCTCCTCCCCCTTGTGTTGTTAGAGCGAATCAATATGTTTTTTATATGTTTGGCCTCGTGTGATTGGACCGTTCTCAACGACTCTCGTTCCACTCAGCAGCAGCTCGTCAGTTAACCCATAGATATGAAGCGGGATATGTGTGATGATAACTTTCCCAGCATATTAATATTGCTTTGAAGTCATAACATGATATTCTTCAAGTAATTGTGCAAAATTGCGCTTTATTAATCGAAACTCTATACATTTGTGTGAAAAGGAATAAAAGTCGTGAGAGTTTTACTGCCTCTAATGTTCATTTATTTTGGAAACCGCAGTGATATGAACTTATTGGTATGTATTTTGTGTCTCGTTAAAAAGTACGTCCAGGTATATTTATGTCATGAGACCAGGTAGGTTTCGAAATGTGTTACAACTTGTGATGCAGTGCAAGTACATGTACATATTCATTTTAATGGCACATCTATTTGATGGGAAGTCTGTTGCACCCTTCAGTACTGAGGTTTGTTACCAACACAGCTGATATTAATGTGTAAAATATTGGCGAAGCATTTGCGTTTACGTGTTACTGCTGTGTGTGTCTGGCCAAAGACGGCTAATCACAGAAATTGCTGTAGTTTTGCCTCTATTTCTAGTAATATAATTTTCTGGATTGTAAAACGCTTTGAGCAACAGAGCAGATAAAAGGTAGAGATTGACCAAGACAGCATGAGAATGTACTTCTGGACCATAATGCATCAGTCAAGCAGATACATAACACAAGGCCTGATTAGCCAAGGGAGAAAAGAGCACCAGATTAATGAAGAACCCGTGTCTCTAGAGACAAGATGATAGATTCGAGTCTCAGGACACATCCTGATGGACAATTACGAACAGAGAAACTGACAGAGCACTGTCACAAGCTTCCAGACCTGATACAAGGATGATCCCTGGAGAACATGGGTGTTAGTTGTTTGTTCGTAATCACTGCAGACAGGCAGATTCCTCCTCATGTTAAAGCCAATGACCCGAGCGCAACACCAGTTTGATGGTCAGGAGTGATTTCACACCTTGAATACTGCTGTCCAGTCTGTCTGATTCATCTGAGCCTAATTAGTATAACGAGTTATTGTCTAATCTATACAGTCTGGCATTGCACATGAAACTGAAACATGCCTGAAAGACAAAAGTGTGCTTTAGATCAATGTCTCATCATAGTTTCATTGATGATTTCACTCCGTGCTTTTACATTTTACCAAGAGCCTGGTCTGGGATTGCAATGCAGATGCTAAGGTGTCCTGGGTATGTGTTTGCATGATGTTCAGCTTAGATGACGCAATGCATTTTTCCATTTAGTTTTGCTACATTTCCATTGGTTTTCTATGCAAACAATCACCACTCCACTTTTTTTCCATGTGAAAAACGTGTTCTGTGTGAAGAGCCAATGTGAAGAGAGTCTCTGTGATATTCTTGTCTCTAGATGCATCTCAGGTTCAAGCTTTATACAAGGTGAGGTTCAGGAAATTAACAGCACGCTTCTTCTCAAAACATTGCATGATTTGACACGTAATTCACATCCGTAGCACAAAGGTGCTGGAAGAGTTATGCACTGTGTAAATGATCAGGAGTTTGTCGAGCAAGTCTATGAATAGTAGTAGATAGGACTGCACGCTTCACTGTCTTTCAAAAGGTTTTGTTTATGAAATACCTGATTATATGCATCAAATAATGGACGGTATAGCATTGAGAAGAAGTGCCACTTCTGGACAGTTAGTCTACAGGAACACATGACTGGAATAGACTTCCACCAGAGCTAAAGTAATTACATCTTACAGGTACTTTCTCTAGAAAGATGAACATGTGGTTACTGTTGGATCAGATTTATGAGCTTTTGTAGAGATTTTGAAGTTCCTTAATTCATTGTGTTTTTAGAAAATACTTTGTCTGCTGTTTTCGTTGGACGGAAATCGGCCAATTTGGCTAAATCTGACACATTTCACACGTTGTTATGTACTATCAATGTGCATTGTCCCTCATTGAATAAAAAACGAACAAACAGCAACAAAAAAACAGTTTTGTCTCAGCAGATTATGTCATTTAAAAAAAATGAAAGTAAGTTTACATTGAAAATGTACTGTAATAATACAAAAATATGATCACACTTTATTTTAAAGTTCAATAATTCTCACTACTAGCAAACATTAACTGTGACTTTAGCCTCAATAAACTCAGAATTAGCTTCTTATTAATAGATATTAAGGTAGTTATTAAGTTTAGGCACTGCACTTAATATGCATGCACTTAAACAACTAGTTAATAGTGAGAATTGGTCGCTAAACTAAAGTGCTAACAGAATAATTTTATTGAAAATAAATGTTTAAAAAAATATTTGGGAATTTAATGTCAAAGCGATATATTTAACTAAGTTATGTTCCAAATTCAAAGTTGATAGCACAACATTAAGCTTCCTAAGAGATTCTGTCGAGGCACCAAACCAAAAAGAGCCTTTTTTTTGGATGCACTTTCCTGTCGCAAATTTATATTTATATTTATATATATAGACCTTTAAGATAAGGCCGTTCCTCAGATGTTTTCTGATAAATTTTGATTATAATTTAACATTTTTGTAATCAGTCATTGTTTTTAATACGACTTCCGACACTAATATTCATAGCCGCGGGAAATAATTTTGAGTGGGGGGGGGGGCGGGGCTGTGAATTTAAACGGGGGGGGGGGGGGGGGGGGTCACGTGACAAGAGTGATGCGAGACACTATGATCCAAAAGCAAAATTTTTGTTAATAAAAGTTTCATTTATTCGTTTAATATAAGCGAGTTTGTCTTTATTGTTGCTGTTTGTATAAATAAAACAATGAACCACAACACATTTGTTTTAAAAGAGAGGAAAGACCTTATACAACACAAGTAAGCTATATCTGTCTTATTAATTTTGTTAATAAAAGTTAGATGTTAATATAGGCCTATGCTAATTTGTTATTGTACTATATTATGGCTGATGTGTTTTAATTAATAGGCTAATAATGAACCCCAAACTACGATCGTTTTAAAGAAAGGGGGAATCCAAAGACTGTTTATTTATTTGTGTTACAATGCGGGTAAAACATATTTCCCTTATTAATATTGTTAATAAAAGCTCAAAGTTTAATATAGGCCTAAATTAATTTGTCATTGTAGGCTATAGCCTTTTTTATTATTGTTAATAATAACAATAATGTACCAAACTCGCATTCAAGCATTCGTTTGAAGTAAGGGGAAAATCCAAAAACCCTTTATTTATTTGTTACAACGCTTATTCAGTCAGTTAATACACGTTTTATGTTTAATATAAGCTACTTTGTCATTGTATTACTGATGTTGTGTAAGGGTTTTGTTTTTTCATTAAGAGTAGCCTAATACTGAATCAAACTTAAGCATTAATTTTGTTCCAAGTGGAAATATCTAAAGTTAAAGATAGAAATAAGTTCTGCAGATGTGAGACTGGTTTCTGCTGAGGACGCTCTCGATCTTTCTCTGCTGTATCTGTAGAAATGGTCATTAATTCTTGATTTTGGCACGGTGCAGGTAATAATATGATAAAACAGTCATGGCAACAAAAGACGTCCTAAGTCAGTTTAAGTTGAAACGTCTTTCACAATCAATTTGATTCAACTTCATTCATGTTCTACTGTTGCTTATTGTCATTGTAGGCTTAAGGCCCGTACACACCGGGACGAATATTGGCGCGCGTTATTCGCCAGCATTTTTCAACGCGTTTTTTGTGTTCACACCCAAGCGGTTTTTGCTGACGATGAGCCGAGTGAACATGCTAATTAATTCCCTGACATTAGATGGCGCTTAATGTAAAACAGAAATACACAAGGCGCTGCGCAACTTTACGCTTCTGACACTCGCTTGTCACTCAGAAGAAGAGAGCAAGTATTTACACGCTTGTCAAAATCATACAAAGAAAACATGGATATTTCAAGCACCAGTAGCTCTACATTCATCTTGCCTTGCATCTTCTTTGTCTTCTTATTTCTTCCCGGCAGTGTAGACGCTACTTGGCGTATATCTTCTTCGTCGTTACGTATGTGTGCTCGGCAAGACTGTTTTGTGTTTGAGCGCCCCCAAGTTGTGTTTTACTGTAACTTCAGCTGCTCCAGACACGTGAGCAAAAGCGCCAATCTCATTGGTCGGATAGTTTCTGACGCGGCGCGTCAAACCAAAAAAACGAACCCGGGGCGTTTTTTTTTAAATGACGCTTTTACGCGTGGTGTTTTTCGCGTCGGTGTGCACACCGCATTGGCGCCCGTTGTTTAGTCACGAGGCGTTAAACGTCGGCGAATATCGCACGCGAAATTCGTCCCAGTGTGTACGGGCCTTTAGGCTTCTTTTTTCTATTCATTTTAATGAATATATAAACTAATAAAATAAGTTATATTTATTTTCTGTTAGAAAATGTTCATTTATTTATTTTTTTAACATCGCACCCTCAGCACCCCTACTTCCCGCCGTAATGCTAATAATCATATTGATATAAAATCACAAATCACGCAGCCTCACACATAAGCACAGCAAAGCTGTTTATTTGAATCACATTTTAAATTGCAGTCACGATATTTACTTTAAAAAAATCACAAGGCTCTATAGTACTGATACTTAACTTTGACGCACCTAATAAAAAGCTGCTTATTTACAACCGCTGTTGCTCGGGGCGAACAGAAAGAATAATACAAACCTGATACATTGAGCATAACATTACTGATCACCGGGGCCTACGATGACAGCGTTCCAGAGAGCTGAGCTTTTATCACACGGATGTCGTGGTAAGCGCAGATATAACGGCAGGTTCGATCTATCTGCTACTTGCTCTACTAGCTGTTTTCTGTCAGGGATCTTTCTAGCTGTGGATGTTTGTCAATTAGTGCATTTGTCGCTACAGCGGTTCGACTCCAGGCCTGCATGACCAATGTGCCGGGCCTCCATTAAGTAAATAAAGCAGGATTTGGCTCATTAAGTCCGTGACTACAGTCCTCTGGGATAGTGAGAGCTTCGGCGATATGACCTTTAGACACCTAATCAAGTTTTAACACCTCGCTGGATCTCCTCAGCAGATGACCAGTTGGTGAAATCAGCCAATCTGCTCGATACGAGCGTGTGGAAATCTCTGAAGATAGAGGCTTTTTATAGGAGATGTGAAGAACAGTCTGACAACTAAACAGACAAATACAGATCTGATCACATTTATCAAGCTCTCATGGTTTCTGTGGTCAGTTCACATTTTTTGCGAAAGTCTTTGTCAGAGAGATTGCTATTAGGTGCTCTTTTATTCCTTTATTGATAGATGTCAGCAGTTTACTGCAGTCTGACATACTATATATAATCTAAAACTACTTATGATAACCATGCATGCTGTTTTTCATGACAATTATGCAAGATGGATTACTATATCGTGTCCAGAAGATATTATTATTCCTGTTTTCAGATGGATCTTTAGTATTACTACAGTACCAACATTACAGTATTTCGTTTTATTACACAGTATTTTATTCAGTTTGAATCAGGCGTAAAAGCAGTAAATTAAATATGACCAAAATGTATAAACTTTTGTTATTTATTTATTTATTTATTTATTTAAGCAAGTATGTATGTATGCATGTATGTATTTATTTATTAAACATTAAAGTAATGAGATTTATTGCATTATGGTATAGAAAATGTTACAGGGAAATATGCTTAGTTGTCAAAAAATAATGTCACAAGTTTTAAAAATCATAATTATCCAAAAATGTTTGCATTTTTAAATGTTTTAAACATTAAACTTATGCAAGAACACACCAGCTAACCCATTGCACTTGACACAATATGGAAAGTAATTGGACATTTGGGGGGAAACGTACCACATAAACCGTTATTGTATCGCCCATCTGAGTGTTTTAAGATGCATGCTCCGTGTAGAGGCAGTGTCAGCGGAGGAGTAATGAGAGGTATATGAGAACAGATGGTTAATTCAAGCCTTCCCGTCCGCCTGCCTCCAGCTCTCAGATCCACAACAACAGCTTTTCTCTTCAGACCTTCAGATTTATGTATTATCTTGTTTAGAATAGAAGCTATAGTGTAGGGGTGGTATGACACAAATCTCATATCACAATAGAAGTGCATTTATTTCACTATAACTATCGATATCAGGCGTTTTGTATTGTTTTTTAAATATGGATGTTACAGAATGAATACTAGGCTAACTATTGCACAGTTAACAGTTAACCATTCTCAAGCTTATTGAAGACAAATGAACGAAACGTCAGTCCTAAAAATGAGAAGTGAGAATCGCAACACAATTGATAGACAAATGCATTCAACAGAAAACACTCAAGTTATTCATTCAAAAGCAGTGAGTGATTTTCTCATTGTCTTTTATTGCTTGAATAACAGCAAGCGAGCAAGTATATCAGGCTGCTGTCACTTTAAGATCTAACGCACTGATCCAATATAACCATACACATCTGGGCCCGTATTCATGAAAGTCTTCGTGCTAAGAGTTGCTCCTAGTAACAATATTCTAAGATTATAAATGTGGGTGTTTCCTCTTAAAATTAAAGATCTTAGTAAAGAAAAAAGTCATTCAGAAAGCATCTTAACCCTTAAAAGAGGTCTTACTCCTAAATTGTTAGGAGTACGAACGAGGACTTTTAAGAGGCTTAAGAGATTCTTTAGCAGCGGAGAAAATGGATGAAACATGACGAGGGAGAAGAAATGTGTTGCACACAATGCATGACAGTGAGTTAATAAGACGCTGCACATTAGATCGTGCAGGGATCATGTTTGTGACAGATCTTATTAAAGACATGTTAACATCCCTGACACTACGCAGAAATGCCATAGCACCAGAAATGGACGTAATCACTACATTAACTACATTAACATATTTGGCAAATGGAAAAATGCAACCACGAAGCAGTGATGATTTCTGTACCTGACAGCACTTTCAGAACCTTATTGTGTCGCTGTTCATTCGCTATAAAATACGTTAAATATGACAGCATGGTAAAAATAAAGAATACATATACATATATAATGTGTGTGAGTGAGTGAGTGAGTGAGAGAGAGAGAGAGAGAGAGTAAAAGAGTGTGTGTGAGAGAGAGTAAAAGAGTGAGAGATAGAGAGAGAGTGAAAGAGAGAGAGAGTAAAAGAGTGAGAGATAGAGAGAGTGTGAGAGAGAGTGAGAGTGAGTGAGAGTAAAAGAGTGAGAGAGAGAAAGAGAGTGAGAGAGAGAGAGAGTGAGTGAGAGAGAGATAGAGAGAGTAAAAGAGTGAGAGATAGAGAGAGAGTAAAAGAGTGAGAGAGAGAGAGAGTGAAAGAGAGAGAGAGAGAGTGAGAGATAGAGAGTGAAAGAGAGAGTGAGAGAGTGAGAGAGAGAGAGAGAGAGAGAGAGAGAGAGTACGGTAAAACAGGAAACATTTTCCTACTCTTAAAAGCGCTTTTATTTCCTTCTTGGACAACCAACCAATCACAGTCTTCAAAAGACTGTCATTCCTAGCAACAGGGTCAGCCCCGCCTCCTCAGTAAGAGACAAGTTTTTGTCTTTTCCTCGCTCAGAGTTGCTCTCATATTGGTCCTGAATCACTCTTAAGCTAAGACTCTAGTTAGAAGTTTTTAAGCTAAACTGGGAGCTCTCTAAAAGGATTCTTAGAGTCTTTAGGAATACGGGCCCTGATCTACACGACTCAACATTTGAAGAGGATCAAAACCTTTCATCAAAGTTGTCCTAAAACCAAAATGCGTTCTTGTATGAACTTTTTTGATCCACTTCAAATGTTGACTACTATATTCCAAGTGTTTGACATTCACTCACCAATATGGCATTTTGACATAAGTTTGTGTGTATTTGGGTTTTTAAGCACAATAAACCACACAAACAACAGCACGCAAGAGTCTCTGAGCTGTGTTTTGTGTCTTACTGCACTTGAATGGCTTAAAACAGTTTGAAATAATTAAATGGAAAGGCTTTAAAAAATGCATGCAAAGGATAAACTCCGATGATGACAGCAATGCAGCGTTGTATGAGCATCACTGAGATGATAATCCAGATTTATTTTAATGGTTGTTAAATGTGTTCATGGGGTTGAGCATAGATCATCTCGCTCTGTTTCAGAATCATTCAAGACAGTTTATTTGACTGCTCAAGACAAAGAGACACCTCTAAGAAAGATGTGTTAGATCTAGAGCAGGGTTTATAGCAGAGTTCCCCAATCACACACCTGAACCAGCTGATCGAGGTCTCCAGGGTCAAAGGTCGCTCACACTGAACATATCTATCCATTGACTTCCATTCATCCTGATGCGAATGTGTGAGACTGGAAACAGTCTTATGGGAATAATGCTGTGTCCAGTGTGTTTTAAAAAGACACCACAGAGTGTAATATTACATCTGTTGCCGTGTCCATAGAAATGTTTCATCTTCAAAATCTAGTTTTTGTTTTATTTACATTTATATTGTTTTTCTTTGAACTATTGTTTCCTACCATTGTATTATAAAGACCATAGAAAGATGTTTTATTATAAAGACCATTTCATACTTTTTTAGACATTTTATTTTTTTTTTGGTCAAAATAATAATGTTTTAGAATTCATTTTGTCTTAAACAACAGCTAAATTAGCTATAATATGATATGCCTATACTTTAATATGTTATAATTAACTGTAAGGATGCTTTCACACCTGCCTCATTTAGTTGGGTTGAATCGCACTCTGGTGCGCACCAAAGAATGCAGGTGAGAATGCAGCAATCGCACTCTGGTGCGCACCAAAATCGGACCAAACAAGCGTACCGGGACCTCTTTGAAGAGGTGGTCTCAGCACGCTTTCAAATTAACCCTGGAGCGGTTCATCCGACCACAAACTGACCCAGCTGCAAAAAGAACTGGGCATTTTTGGACTAAACCAGCTGCCGTAGTCAGCTGCGCTGTGCATTATGGGATGAGGAGGTGTTTGTAGTTTAGCATGGCAGGTCACGGACACACTTGGGGTTGTGAGGAGGTGCTGAGAATCCACCCGCGCAGTTGTCTCTCCATAATAGCAGTGTGCCGTCTGCTGCATGTGACTCTGTCTTTGTTTACATCCAGGAGCACCGGTGGAAGAAGCGCGCTCTTTCTGACCAATCAAAAAGCAGTTTAGGGAATGCGTTCAAAGACGCATCTAGCCAGCAAGTGAAGCGGATGTTGTCACGTGACTGCATTTTGGTTCGTTTCAGCTGGTTCGGACCAGAGCAGACAGTGTGGTGTGAAAAGGATACAATCTATAATGTTTTGCCTTTGGTCCGGACCAAAGCAAGTGAACTTGGTGTGAATACATTACATTTACATTTCATTACATTTATGCATTTAGCAGACACTTTTATCCAAAGCGACTTACAATTGCATTCAGGTTATACATTTTTCATTAGTACGTGTGTTCTCTGGGAATCGAACCCACAACCTATTGCGCTGCTAACGCAATGCTCTACCACTGAGCCACAGAAATACACCCTAAATACCTTTCACTTAAGATAACATTAAAAACATGTTGTGAGTAATCTTTTTAAAATACATATATTTTCTGTTATGTAATTAAAACATGTTTATAATGTAATTGTCTTGTATGCCAACATACAATTATTATTATTACTTTCTGTTTCACTCATGGTTTGGCAGCTCTGGTGATTGATCAAATGTCAAATCTAATGCCTCTTTATAGTGAAAAAGAAGCAGCAAACTCATGTAAGGAAAAAGTGCCAATTTAAATCTGAGTTGCACATGTAAAGGTCGGTCTGCATGTGTATGAGAGAAAGTATATGCAAATGCTGTTTAATATTGAGACTTTCGATCGCAGGGCATCTGTTCGGAAACTATTACACTAGAGACGTGTGAAATCACGTCTGCTTTCCAATTAATCTCAGTTCTGGAGAAGAAATAAATTTTATGGATGAACTCCTTTGTGTTTGGGCTTTCCTGTGGCCAGAAGATTTCAGATTTGGAGAAGTGTACAATTTAATATATTATATATGTAAATGGTCGATAGAGGAACCATAATTTCAACCAAACCATTTTAGCCAGTTGGATGCATACAAATGCATATGAAATATGGTCAGCAGCACAAATAAACGTGTCCATGACTTTCAGTGCAGGCTTTTCTCTGCGTGTCTTTAGTAAATCCGGACAGAGGGTTTGTAAATCTGACCCTTATTGTTTAATTCAAAAACTACATCTGTGACAATTTGAACTGATTCACCGAATAAAAGCAAACAATTACCGCCTCTAACAGCATTTTTGGTACTGATGCTTAAATCACATGCAATTAAAATCTCGTAGTCTTCATTCTCTCTTAAAAACTAGACTAATGACACTTTCTTAACAGAAACAGAAACTATGACTCGTTGAACATTAGAGGTTTATTGTGTATTATAGACAGCTTTATTCAATATACAGGAGTGTTTTGTTTCCTCATTAGCATTTAAAATGGGATCATCTCCTTCAAACATTGTAAGAAACTATTTTGTGTCAAAAAATACAATAAAAGTTAATTGAAAACAATAAAGAATAAATAAAAGCCTCTGTGGACTTTATTTGCCTTTATCTCATAAATTAAGCCAATATTACAACAACCTTTACATCTATCCCTTTCATTCATGTCAAATTAAATACAGTGTCTACCCTGACTAAGGTCCAATAAAAGCGGTATACGCAAAGAGACCTCAGTGCAACAGAATGAACTCAGTTCTGGGACAGAGATGCCTCCAACACGTTACTGGAGACAGGGTTGTTCTGAAATGCATACGCCAGAGATAATCAGTACAGTTTAATTCAACACCTCAACTGTGTCTTTCCCGTCTCAAACGCTTCAGGCAGTTTCTGGTGCCAAGCGTTAATGCCGGCTTCTGTTTTTAGAGATTCGTCTGTCTTGTTTTAAGGATGAATTAGCTCTGTCCCTCAGCCTGAGAGCTGCCTGGGCATCATAGGTGAGCTCCGCACATGAAGACTGCTCCAGTGGGAAGCTGATAAGACTGTGTAAAGCTAGCATGGACTCTGAGGATGTTCAGTCATGATTTTAACTTCATAATCCTTAACAGTTTTTGGCCAATCATTTGCTCCGTTCCAAATTGCAAACTATCTGTCCTAAATAATAAAAAATAGGGGCCTCTCAAAAATAACATTTTGCATTCAACTGTGCTACTTTCCATGTTTTTTCTGTGTAAACACACGCTAGATCAGCGGTTCTCAACCCGCGACCCATCACAAATACAAATGCGGCCCACCATGCTGAACATAATTAAAAAATTACTGTTTAAAAAAAAAAATTTTTTTTACATTAATTTAAAAATGTTCTAAACAAATATAAGCTAATGTTTTTGTTATGTAAAATAATTTAGTTTTTCATATATTATTTTCAGACATGAGCAGACTATGCACTCAAGTAATTAATGTTACGCCTTTAACGAACACTTACAAGTGCGCACTTCAGCAGAATTGAATTAAGATAGTCATCAGCAGCATTCGTTCTGTACAAGTGAGCATCAGAATGGACACATTTGTTAAGGGAGAAAACGAAATGTGGAAAATGCCAGCGAAGGAAGAAATGCATTCAAATAAGTCTCAGCATCAGCGGTGACGAGAGAGCTGGACTTACTTTCGGTTTGCCCCCCCCACTCACACTGAAGATGTTCAGGCACAAAGAAACACTCATAAACTACTACACAGCAATCATCTTATTACAGAAATGCGTCAAAACATCTCTGGAGAGAACCTCAGATTATTACATTATATTATTAGATCAACATATAGGCTATATTTGTGAACGCACACTTTCTGCAATGTCGCGTGTCAAGTAACACTTCTGTGCGCGTCTTACAGACTTTAATTTACAACTTCATTGTGCTGTTACTCATTTCCAGCAGAATTTCTCAAAATTGGTTCCCGACAGCATCAGGTGTTTTATTATTGGTGAATAGAATTATTTATTTAAATAAACGTAATCGTTTAGATATCATAATATTTAGCCTATAAACCTGGTTTATATTGATGATGTAATATGTAATGACACGCGTGCGGCCTGTGAGACTTACACTTGGACCCGGTGGAAGAAAAGGTTGAGAACCACTGCACTAGATGGACGTGTTGTGCTTGTGTCTCTTGCAGTGTTTGTACATGACATTGCCAGTCTAAAAACACAGCAGTCAAGTTAAATAAGTTCAGCTTTTAAAACAAATGTGACCGTATGTTTTATCTCTGTTCCACTAACCCAGTGGTTCTCAAACTGGGGGCCGCGGCCCCCTGGGGGGCCACAAGATGGCACTAGGGGGGCCGCAAAGAAATGCTAGAATATGATTTTTTTTTTTTTTTTTTACCTGTATGCAAGTCAGGATTTTCCTATCTGAACTATGATGTATTTAAAAAAAAAATAGAAATATTTAAAACATAATATCAATTATGCGCAGCACACTACGCTGAAACATCACCGTTGACGTACTAGTGAACACAACGACATGAACATGCTGATAAGTGCTAAGACTTTAAAATGTACAAGTTTTTAGATAGAGGATGCAGTGTCTCAGCTGAGAAGGCGAATACAGAAGTGAAAAAACGAAACTGCTTACATTTGACGACTCATACATAAAATATGACCTATTATGGAATATAGTGATGGCAAAACACAGTACACACTGTGCTTGAAGATTTTATCCGTTGAAGCACTGAAACTCAACCGACATGTCACAACAATTCATCCGGAGCATGCAAATAAAAGTAAGGATTTTTTTCAGAGAAAGAAAGAAGAATACATCAAGCAAAAGGTACGACTGACTAACACATCACGACAAGACACGAGAAATCACAGCAAGAATCGTATCTTGCAGCCCTGCGTATAGCCAAATGTAAAAATCCTCACGCGATCGGGACATGTGCCGAGTGATGCTCGGGGAGGAGCAAAATCTGCATTGCAAGATTTATTTTATATTGTAAAACTTGTATAATATTGTATATGTCTTCTATATTGAAAAACAATTTATTTTTTAAGTAGAGCAGACATATTTTTTTATGTTTCTTGCAGAAAAACAGATTGCTGAAAAAACAGATTGCTGTTCACATTGCAAACCAAACTTGAGTCACTGTCATTTACTCCATTAAAATGTAAGTTTAATGCACTTTTTTACAAATCAAATGTAAATTAACTTTTCAGTATTGATCTTTTACTATGGACATCATAAATAACTGTTCAGTATTCAATAATTGTGTTGCACTTATCAGAAAAGATTATTGTTAACCGTCAAAACTCTTTGTAGGCTTATGAAATGTAGACTTTAACCAATTTTGTATATTCAACATCAGAGACATAAGGCTACAAACAGAATTGTTGTTCCAATATTGTAAAAATGCGTTTGTTTTTGGTACAATCAAAAATTTGTAAGTAAAATTGTAAGTTTATTGTAAGAGGATGTTTTCGTCATGAGTTTTCTTTTGGGGGGCCACAAAATAATTCACCTTACATAAGTGGGCCTCGTCCTGAAAAAGTTTGAGAACCACTGCACTAACCGCATCTCACATTTTTTTATAGCATATCATAATGTGAGTTTCCCCCCACTTTTAATTGGTTTACTTCAATGAAAGGATATCAATGTAAGATCAAAAAGATAAACAAATAGATTTTCACTGCTGCCTTTACATTTAGCAGATGCTTTTATCCAAAGTGACTTACAGTGCATTTAGGCTATACATTTTTCTTTTGTCAGTATGTGTGTTCTCTGGGAATCGAACCCATAACCTTTTGCAATGCTAACACAATGCTCTACCACTGAGCCACAGGAACACAGGGATTGGCATTTACCAAGGATGCCAATATTAGTGGAAGGCCCTCATCAAATAAAATTACTCATATCGTAAAACAAGACTTTGGTCATATCTGTCATCCCAGCTCAGGACCTCAAATATGATTTTAGTGAAACAAGGCATTTGTTTTGTGACTTTTTTCAACATCGGAGTTTGACAAGGCAAAACTAACTTTGGCGATTATCTCAACATTAAAATTATCTTTCATCAAATCCCTAATTACAGTGCATAGATTGATATTAAACTACTGTTTGATGCAGTGTCATAATGCTTCATGGGGTGATAATGGCTTGATTTTCTCATAAAGATGTTAAGTAGATAGTCTCCTCTCGGAGCATGTTCGTTTGGTTCAAGAGCTAGAGTTGTTGCTTATGTAGTGTGCTCGTAATTACCGATGTTCAGTATGGTAACATATGTGGTGTCTATGTAGGCCTAGTCCTATACAGCAGGCGTGTTGTCCAATTCTGTGTGATTTCTGACACTTACACCCTTTCTTTTTTTTGTTATAGCAGCGATTTATTCTGCACCATAACATATTATACTCCACTTAACATTGTTCGTGCGAGTTGTTTCAGTCGCAGAAGTCATTCCACCCAGTTCCTTTTGCCTGCAGTGAATAAATCATGACGGCTTGAAGTAATTACCATAAACAAATATGTTGAGCGCTATATATACATGCAAAGTTTCCAGGGGTTAACAACTGTACTATGGGTATTAAATTGAGCCTAAAATAGTCGATTGTTGCATGCAGTTGTCGTGGTGATGGGAGCTCTGGTTCTTTACATCTTGCCTCGCAGCTTTCAAGATTAAACTATAAATGTATTGGTTATAATTAGTGTAAAAGAGAGAAATCATTAGTCCTTGATCTGTTCAGCAGAAATGGCTTCTTATTTACGGTGAATCCTTGTAAGTTTACCATTTAAAGGAAATGTACACCCAGAGGATCATTATTTCCTGATAGATAAACTTTGTGTCCGGTGTCATTGTGTTGGTCTGTGTAGGCAGGAGTGATATAACGAGCACCTCTCGAGCAGGACAGACTCCCATTGATGGACAGCAAACGGGCCCGGATCATCTCGCAGGCTTTGGGCTCAACAGAAACCAATGAACTGGATCAGACGGGTAAGAACATCAACCACGGTGTTTCACTGGCAGCTCTGTGAAATAGCTTATTTTCTTCATATTGCAGCTTCAAGTAAAAAGACCAACCATAGTTTTAGTTTTTTTTCTTCTTTTCTTATCTGAAATTGCTTTCGTTTTTACTCAAACCAAACTATTAAAGGAATAGCTCACCCAAAAATGAAAATGTGCTGATAATATTCCTTCAGGCCAACCGAGATGTGGATGATTTTTAGTTTTCTTCAGTCAAACACTTATTCGCCAACAACTACGACTCAATAAATTCCTAATTATTAATATTTAGTACTTAATAGTTATTAATAGTTAGTAAGTAGTTGTTAAATTTAGGTATTGGGTAGGATTAGGGATGTAGAATAAGGCATTAAAATGAATATGGGCTTTAAAATTACTACTAATAAATGGCTAATATTCTAGTAATATGCATGCTTAGTTATGTCACAGTCACCTGTAGAACTACACTACATTTCCCAGCATCCCTCTGGCCACTCACCTGCACTCCGTCATAATCACTCACACCTGACCTCTATCGGGGAGTCCTCCTCACCTGTTACTACCCATCAAGCTCTCTATATAACAGCACTAAATCCAGACATTATCTGGTCTCGAGGTTACACGCTCTTCATCTGGTTTATCACCGACCTGCTGGATCACTGTTGCTCTGTGGATGTCTTCCTCCAGTGGACTCTACTAGAGAGATAAGGACTACTAATTCCTAAGAGCTATTGCACTTACCTGTGTTTGATTTCAGTTTGTTTAATAAAGAAGTTCTTACTTGTTCTCGTATGCCTCTCCATCCAGTGTGTGACAAGTTAAAAGACCATAAAATACAGTGTTACCGAAGACTTTTAGCTGAAACTGTGATCATTGTTGATTCATAAAATGCAAGTCAGCAGCTGCCTATATTTGAGAAGAAAACCATATCGAGGAACACCGAATGTATTCCCATGCCTCCTGATGATATATTGAGGTCTTATGAAGTGAAACGCTTGGTCTGTGCGGGAACTGATTATTGTCGACTGTTTGTTTCAATGAACTGATTCAGTGCACTCGTTTTTGTAATCACGCAATAGTGTAACATACGCAATCAAATTATTAAAATACTCAATCATAATGTGAAGTGTCTGTTTTACATGTCTAAGGCTTATAAAGTCATTAAAGGGTTAGTTCACCCAAAAATGAAAATTAGCATGTGATATTGTGCTGCTATTCCAAGCGTTATCATTGCAGTGGTTGGGTGTTTCTGTGCAACAGTCCAAAACACGTCAAATAAAGCACTCGTCCTGTAGCGAATCCATGTGATTTTTTAAGAATAAATCCATATTTCAATCGTAATAAACACTTCTCTCTCACTTCTGCTGACTGTCGTACACAGAAGTCGTTCCGGCGGATGATGTATGCGTATGCTAATATCTCAAGTTTGTTTATAGGAGCAAAGGAAGCAATGTTTTCTTACTTTAGATCTCCTTTTGGCTTATATCGAAATCCTCTGACATTTTGCTTTACAAATCCTCAGTTTGTACTTTGAATTCATGACCGGCGTTATGTTTTGTTCCCTCTCCGCGTTCGTCACTAATCACGCTACAACAGTCAGATGAACTGAGAGAGAAGTGTTTCTTATGGCAAGCCGTTTTGACTTTTATTCATTCTCAGGATATTAATTATTGATATCCACAATTCAATTTTCACAAGTTAAATGCTAATTCTTGATATCAGGAATAAGATTTATATTAATAACAATGGCTATTTTTGATATCAACAATTCAATTTTCACTAGTTAAATGTCACCATAGACTGTCATTCAAAATCAATTGTTGATATCAAGAATTAAATTGTTGATATCAGAAATTAACCTCCCAATTGTTTATATTAGAAATTAACATTGTCACTATTGACAATTAAATTGTTGATATCAAGAATTGATTTTGAATGGCAGTCTATGGTGACATTTAACTGGTGAAAATACAATTACAGATATGAAGAATTATAGTTTTTACTATTTGAAATGTAATTCCTGATATCAAGAATTAGCATTTTAACTAGAGAAAATTGAATTGTTGATATAAAGAATTAACATTGTTACAAGTGGAAATGTAATTGCTGTTATTAAAATTATAATTATATCCTGAGAATGAATAAAAGTCAAAACGGCTTGCCATAGTTTCTTACATTTGAAATATGGATATTTTTCTTACAAAATGCCTGGATTCGCTACAGGAGGCCTTTACTCACCCCTTGGAGTCATGTGAGGGCATGTTTTATTATGGAGGTGCACGCTTTATTTGACGTCTTTTGGACTGTTGAACAAAAACACCCACCCAATGCAATTATAACGCTTAAATACACCTAGGATGCCTCGAGGGTGAGTGAACTAACCCTTCAAACTAGTGAAACATTTTTTTTTTACAGCTCACCATTTTAGATAAACAATGAAAAACCATAAAAGAGTTAATTTGGCCCTTTCATTCAAGCTCTCGGTTCACTCATGCACATATCTGCGGCTCGTCAGTGATCGGTCCGAGTCGAACTGTTGAAGGAACTGGAGCACTGAATGATTCATTCCTCACAGGAGCAGATACACTGGTATTTGGTATTTCATTTTGAGTCGGAGTGACTGTCAGGCGCCTGAAAGTGAGTAACTTGTAGATCTGTGCTGCTCGAGCTACAAACAGGTTCAGACAATTCGGTTTGATTTGGTGAACTGGTTTACTAAAACGAACCGGTTTAAAAGAATGATTGGTTTGCGAACCGGACATCACTCTAGGTGATTTACCTGAGGCTCTGGATTACAGGTAAAAATGTTGTAAATCATGTTCAGTTTCTTGCACAGACTGATCGTTTCACTTCATAAGACCTCGATATATTGTCAGGAGCCACTGGGATTAGTGTTGCCTCTATATGCTTATTTTTCTAAAAATTGACAGTAGCCAATGCATTTTATAGATCACCAATCACAACATCTTTACTGTAGAAGAAAAAAGTCTACTTCTGAACAAATAAAGTCACCTCCATCTCGGATGGACGTAGGGTGAGTAAATTAACAGCAAATTTGTGCGAACTATCCCTTTAATATCTTTCAAAGATGTAATGCCACTAACCTGACAAACTTGGTAAATCCAGTGATTATTTCATCATCAGACGCTCTTGCATCATCTCGTAAACACACGTTTGTTTCCGGGCAGACAGATAAAAACACTCTACAGAGGATACTAGATGCAGAAAGTGCTTGTGTTGAGTTTGGTGTGCCGTATGCCTCAGACGGTCAGTGAAGGGCATGTCTTGTAAGCGGGACATCTGAGTCTTGGCTGGTTGCTGCATAAGGATGACAGAAAGAGATGTGACATATCACAGATGATTATGATTAATAAATCAAAACATCACAACTAAAATATGATTTATCATACAGCTCTATTAGTATACGTTTATGCGTCTGTCTGCCGTTGTAAACCCTGCACACACAAAAAAACAATAGAAACCATCACATAAATTCCAATGGTTTCCATTAAAATACCATTATCTTTTTCCAGTAAAACCATTACAAAATTTTTTGTAGTGTGTTTGGGGCATTTTTCCAATATGATTTAACACCCCACTAATAGAATCCATCACATACCAGTAGACACCATTATAGTTTCATTAAAACCAATACAATCCCCATTATAACATTATTATTATTATTATTAAACCTTTATTTAACCAGGAATTAAAAACTCTTGAGATGTAGAATCTCATTCCCAAGAGGGTCCTGGCCAAGATAGACGGCACATTTAGTTACACATACAACAAAATACATTAGTTTACATACACAATTCACTCAAAACATTTACAATCAGGTGACTCTACAACTAGATCCTTTAAAATACATCTAAAATCATTTAGTGAGACCAACTCTTTTAAGCATAACTTATCTTGTAATTGATTCAATCAAATGGAGCGGGAAAACTGAATGCCCGTTTACCCATATTAGTACCAACTTTAGGGATGCTTAAGAGATAATAGTCCTGTGAGCGAATCCCATAATTCTTTACACCTTTTTGAAAGATATTCTGCTGTAAATATGAGGGAAGTAAACCTAAAATGACTTTATATATAAATAATTCACAATGCTCAAGGCTACGGGATGACAACGCCGGCCATCCAACATTAAATCCATTACACTTTCTATTGTGTTTTGGGCAGGATTCTATTGTGTTTTGGGCAGGATTCTATTGTGTTTTGGGCAGGATTCTATTGTGTTTTGGGCAGGATTCTATTGTGTTTTGGGCAGGATTCTATTGTGTTTTGGGCAGGATTCTATTGTGTTTTGGGCAGGATTCTATTGTGTTTTGGGCAGGATTCTATTGGGTTTTGGGCAGGATTCTATTGGGTTTTGGGCAGGATTCTATTGTGTTTTGGGCAGGATTCTATTGTGTTTTGGGCAGGATTCTATTGGGTTTTGGGCAGGATTCTATTGGGTTTTGGGCAGGATTCTATTGGGTTTTGGGCAGGATTCTATTGGGTTTTGGGCAGGATTCTATTGTGTTTTGGGCAGGATTCTATTGGGTTTTCTTCAGCTGGGAACCTCCATGGTAAGAGCAGTATTGCACATGTTGTTTGATAAGAAACACGTCAGCGATTGGATGAATATGGGCTGCAGTCTTGGATCAGTGGCTGTGCTTGGGCTCTCAGAGCGGGCTTGACTCAGGCCCGTCATGGCACTGCAGGCTTTGGTTTATCCTCTCAGTTTCAGCTCAGGGACTTGGGGCCTGGAGCTCAAGCGGCCACACTGTCACAATCACACAGATACACGGTGAAAGAAGGCCCACTCTCAGAGACTAGAAAACAGCTTCATTGAGCTTGCGGTTTTAATCAAGGGCCAATAAATCATCCAGCGTTTCTTTTGCTCTCATTACCTACATCTGGTGCAGATAAATTGATCCTTTGTGTCCATTCACAAATGCCAGAGACCATTAAGCACTGGACTGACGTCTGTGAGCTGATGGATGTCCTGATGCTGGGTATTTCAGTGCCTGTGTGTGGCGTTGAGATGAGAGACTGGAAAGAACTCGGTAAGGTGGCAAAAATCAGTTTTTAGACAGCTGCATGATGCAATAGGACTGCACGATTCATTTAAATAAAATCTCAACTGCGATATGGCTTAGTGCAATTATCAAATTGCAAAGTCTGTGATTTAATGAAATAAATAAACACTGTGTCTTTCAGAGTCAAGCGTAGCACTGTGTTCATTTACACCGGTGGTGTCTCACAGTAAATGCTGCTCCGCACAAACTGCATTTGTGTTGCATTAACGTGTGTTAGGTAACATAACATGTGCTGACCATCTTCTGATCCTTATAAAGAGATGCGATTCTCAACTAAATATAAGCTTAGTTTGATGGTTTAACTTTTAAAAATGACTAAAACCAGCCATAAATAGTAGAATAATAATTTTCCTTTTGTAATGCAAAATTTAAATGTTGCCATTTTATATTATAAATAATATTTGTCTTAAATTATGTTTTTTACAGTAAAATATTACAATAGCAATAAGTGTTTTTATTTAGTAATTAATAATAAATAATAATAATAATATTCTAATAATATTATATTTATTAAAACCATAGCCATATTGATATATAATAACGAAATGTTGGCCAAATTGTGCAGCCCTACAAACAAGCACAGCAAACCAGAGTTTTATTTTATTACATCAGCTTTTTTTTATGTTTTTTTTTATTGCCGTTTTATCAGAAATATTGCAATTCGATTTTATTCCCAAATCATGCAGCTCCATGTTAGCTACACAGCATTGTTCTGGTAAAATCACATGCGCTGACTGTGTGCTGGTGATATGAGATCTGCTCTCTTGTATGAAGATGAGGATACAATCATAGTCCATGAGTTAATGTTAACATTTGATTATCAACATTCTGGTCCATTTCAGGAGTTTAGTGAACTCCCTATCAATCACACACAAGCAAACCGAGTGCAGGGGATCATGTGCAGCATGTGTAAAGACTATGTTTTGGGATCAGTGGAGTGGATGGGAAGTGATTTTCAGATAATGAGATTGTGTCGGGTGGGTTGTGGGGAGTCTGCTGGTCCTGGATCTGTTAGATGGCAGTGGTATCAGTCGATAATGGTTGAATGCCCTGTGATGCCCAGGTCTTGTGGTAGATGTCTAGCAGTGATGGTCTGTACTGCAGTGCTTTCTGAGCATGCATAGAGCAGTTGTCATAACATGTAATGAGTTTGCTCTCAGTATGTTCAAATAATAAGACCACCCTTCCATTCAGAAGTAATACGAATCGATTAGTTCACAGTCATAACTCTGAAAACAAAGCAATAAACCGCTGGCCTTGAGGATATCATGTGCATACAAAACTCTTGAATGTCTTTGTCAAGTCTAGCAAAAGTGCTCATTGTAGCAGACAGTAAATATGGTTTAGTCCCAGCGTGCTGATACAAACCTGTGCTCTCTGACTCTGAATATTGTGTAACGCAGAGAACGAGATCAAAGCTTGTGTGTGCGGCAGACAGAGCGTATCGCAGGGATCGTTAACCCCAAATTAACATTGTGTCATCATCAAATCTGTCATTGTAGACCTTGACAGTCAGAGTCGTTGACATCTCACCTTCCTTCTTCATCAAAAGATATCCAAGAAGGCTGTGGCTTTCATATTTGAAAAGCAAAACTGGCTCATAATCATATTCGTGATCCAATTTCACCATCTGTGTTCCTCGTACAGTAATGTAGTTATTGAGGGATGTGTGGAGCTCAAGGCCACATGTGCGGCGCCGGATAATGCAGCACCCAGGAGCTGAAGCTGCGGTAAACAGGAATCCCATTTGGGCATATTTTTACCTCTTCTCTAGTGTAAGTTAACCCCAGACGTAACTCTACAGCAAAGACAGGGGATGGCAGAGGTTACCGTATGCTCTCCTGTACTTCCCCATGGGTTTATGTGATCCAGTCGGTTGTCAGCTGATCCGATACATTATCATAGAAGAGGATAACAACATTTCACACATCTGATCCGCTGCAAATCCTCAGAGATTCCTCATTTATACTTCATACGCGCTAGTTGAGGGAAAAGTCCCTAAAATTTCATAGCAAGAGAAAATTAACTTTTCCATCCGATGTCAGAACCAGTTGGTTAAGTTAGTTAGCTCCATGCAAGTCTACAGCACATAATCATGACCAGTGCTGTCTGTATGCACGCTCAGATGTCACGCCTGCTATATGAAAGCTGTGTGATTGTATTATAGTGAAGGAGAAATAATTGTAGTGTCCGGGTCTACAAAGTTATTGTTACTATAGAGTAGAATATAAAGCATTTCTTGAAATAATATAATAGACGGGGTGCACATAAGTGGTTCATACAGTTATATTTAATAGTTCACACAATATGCAGTGTGAGCACCAAACCAACTCTCCAGGTGAATAAAGACTTTTGTGCAACCCTGATAATAGAGCTAAATTTAAGTACTTCAATTAGCTTTTTTATTATATTATATTATATTATATTATATTATATTATATTGTATTGTATTGTATTGTATTGTATTATATTATAAGGTGTATATTGTATTATATTGATCTGTTCTGCATTAATTTTTAATTCGTTTCTAATAGAATAAAAAGAAAAACGCAAAGTTAACAGCACTGTAAAAACATAAAAACAATAATTCTCATGTAACCTAAATATGCTTCTTACTTAGTATCTACTTTATTAACTGCTTGGTGATTTAATCAGGGGATTGCACACAGAAGGGGGGGGGGGGGGGGTGCCAATGGCAGACACTGGAAAAAAATGATAATACATTTATAAGGTAAGTGGTTGCAAACACTTTATTTTAGCTACATTTAGCCTAAATGATATTAATAAAACAAATCTAATTTCTTTGTTTAAATGTAGCTAAAACACATTGATTGCAACTACTTACCTTCAAAAAGTTAGTATATTCAATTCATGTTTTTTGTTCACTCCGGTGAGTTCATCATATCATATTTTTGATAAATTTATAGCCTTCTCAAATCATTACGACTTGCCTAAAATAAAATCTATAGATATAAAATAGTTCAAACATGTCACAATGTTAGTTTAAATGTTCTTTCTAGATAAGTGCGTGCTGTTAGACACATATTATCCAATCGTTTGAGCGGAGCGAAGCTGAAGCACGTATAGAAAGCTTTAAAGTACTACTTTAAAACGAAATAATTCAGATCGAAAATAGAAACTCTTTCAGTAATCCTAAAGATGCATTTCTCTCTAAAGGCACGTCCAGTGAGGAGATGGCGAGCCATTTTTCATCACCATAATTGATGGATGTCTAAAATATAAAAATAAGGAAAGGCCTAAAACAGGCCCGATTACAATATGTGCTTTATTTTATAATTATATATAATTTAAAAATAAAACACAAATTATAAAGGCGTAGGCTATATGCAAAACGTTCTTGTATTGCTGCTTATATTCTCAGATTTGTGTTAATCTGTTCTGAATAGCTTAAAATGTAAAAGGTGCAGGTAGCCTAGCTTGAATGTAAACATTGTCATGAATTTGTTGCTTTCACATTTGTAAAATAGCTAGCCTAATTAATTATTGTAGGCTAACCCGATCTTATGATAAAGGTGAGTATTGCACAATTTTTTGCTTTTATTTGGCATGATATTCATATGTAGAAATTGACTTTGGCATGCAAAAGACTGATACATTCATAATTAATGGCATGGCTGTTCAGTCGACAGAGATATGGGACACATAGAGCTACTAACTGCTGAAATGTTTGCGAGGCAAATCTCGGGTCTAAGCGCTCATGTTATGCACAGTGCGTACAGCCGTACACTTGCAGGCGCCACTGGATTTAATCATTATTTAAAACAGAATTCGAAGGGTAAAATAAAATAGAAATATCACCTTAAAGTTACAAGTTGCAACTGCGTAATGCAATCAACTGCTTAGAAGTTCAAGGAATATACTGATTCCAGTTTTAGTTGTTCTGATTGTAGTTTCATCTAACAATGAATTAAAGTGTCTATTAATGAGTAATTTAGTACTTTTGAGGAACATAAATTAACAATGCTTGGAAGACAATTCTTATTGTATTATTTACAGCCATCAGCAGCCTCTATTAAATCAGATTTATTATTATTGTTATTTTAATTATTTAAACATGTTTTACATCCACATGTATAGCATCTAACAGATTCGCTGTCTTTGTTATGTGGAAAAATAATAAAGGTAGCATATATGCCTCAAAACAGATGTTTTGTTGATGGAAACAATGAACAGCACACACCATAGTTTGTTACACAAACAAAACACTGTATTGATTATCATGACAAATGATATATTATCAATATGGTGCACAGTCTGCTGTGACAGAAGAATGCAGATGTTTCAGAACTGGTAACACATTCAGAAGTCATACAAATCAGTTACAGAGTTTTTGTTGAATACTTCTCAACTCTACAGATGGGATATTTTAATAGCACAGGTGCCTGCTGCATAAAGAGCCCTTGATTAACGAGTGTCCACATCTACAAGTACTCGTTTTGTGAGGTCCAAATTGGTCTTTGTAAACCTATTTCTGAAGAGTAGAAGCACATTGAAACTTGAAATCCCTAAACTACAAATACAAACCATTTGCATGATTTTACAAAATAATAAACAATACAAAGTATAATTAGAAAAAAAATATTTTGCCCTTTACAGGTAGTGGAGTCTTGGGAAGCACACTTCATAACTTGAACATTTGTACCTCATGTGAGCCCAAAGTGCTCAAAATCATCTTTTTTAAAGAGCCTTGTTCTGAAGGTTGCAGACTGTTTTAATTTAACAGCTTGGGCGAAGGTGAAACAGGCAGGTAGTGGTTTATAGTAGTGGTTATATTGGTAGTTATATACAACATACTGGTCTGACTGTTCCCTTAAGCTTTTTCTGCTTAATCTACTATAGACTAATTAGTCAAAACAAGCAAACCAGTCACTCCTGTTATTTGTATTATTTACTGTTGACTTTAAAAAAAGGGAAAACAAGCTCATCCTATGTACTTCATTAATAAATTGCATGATTAATCAGTGAATGTTTATTCTATTATATAATCTTTAATTTAAGTGTAATAACTTTCTCCCAAAGCCTCATCTGCAAGATAAATTATATTATCCAATTATATCAACACCCATGATTTAGTCAAATTCTGATGGTACTTATTTAAGTACCACTGTTTCAATAATGTACATCACAAAAAAATGCAAATGCATTGCATTGTCTTATATAAGTGTCTTCTTGTATATATAAACTCAATAATATTATGAACTGTTAATATTGTGCTTGTTTTTCTTTGCCTAGGTTCAAATAATCTGAAGAGTAATCTAAAGCTGTATGTGGTCACAAAGCTGAATAGTGTCGCAGATGCTGCCTTAAACACATCCTCCAGAGCTGATGCAGTGAGCACAAAGAGAGACGACTCCTTCTGCCTCAGTGCTAAATTGGCCTTAAAGAAGAACCACTTACCACGGCCACTGTCAACACAAACTCCTTTAGAGGACAACCCGACTGATGAGTCATCAAACTACACAATATCCCTCACACCCTGTGCTGCCAAGGGCTTGAGCCCCCTGGGCCTTACCAAGAAGAACGCATCCAGCACCATTTCACCATGATCGAACCCG
The DNA here is from genome assembly GCA_003573665.1 of Oxygymnocypris stewartii. NCBI lineage: Eukaryota > Metazoa > Chordata > Actinopteri > Cypriniformes > Cyprinidae > Oxygymnocypris > Oxygymnocypris stewartii. Next base: position 99,160 of record QVTF01002039.1, on the reverse strand, counting down.
CGAGCATTGCTGGGCTCACACAGGACTGCTTGATTCAGCAAAGTCACACCTGTCCCAGCTGCTTCATTGAGACCAAGGATATGTCCGATGTAGAGGCCAGCATCAATCTCAAAGTGTCTGACATAAACCGAGATTACAGCACCTGCTCTATCTCTGATATTAGCATGCAATGCATGAGCACTAGTGAGACGGGAAGTTACGGAGACCAGCTCCTCTCGGATCAGCTTTTGAGCTTTCCTGTCCCCAAAACTCAGCTAGTTGAGAAGAAGGACACAGAGAAAACAGATTTAGATGATTTGGCATCCAAAAACCTGTATGAGGGCCTGCTGTTAGACAAGTGCAACGGAGAGGACGGTTTCCTTACCAATTCAAATCAGGACTGGGGCTACTTCGAGTCCTTCATTAGCGAGAGTAAGATAGAATTGCTGGATCTCTGCTCCAAGAACGAGCTCTCCGTAAATCTCTTCTCTGAGGAGGACGTGGACAATTACATGTTTGATGACGATGATGACTCCACTCTGAGTAGCGATGTGTGTTCGTTAAAGATCCGCTACGAGTCCTTCCAGGACAACATGAGGGAGAAAACCAATGTTCTGCAAGAAGAAACCCAGTTCAACTTTTTCCCAAGCGTCTTGGTGAACTGCACCAAGAAAGAGTCTGGTGTGATAAAACGAGTCGTGGATGAGCTACCACCTAAATCAGAGGAGCTCGGATTTCAAAGTGACAGCAAAGGGGATGGAAACGACTGCTCCGTAAAGCAGACACCTGATTACAGCCCCAAAATGAACTACTTCATTGATTCAAGCAACTCTGCTGATGACTCAGTGGAGTATAGTGATGACAGCTCCTCCACTGTTTCCTCTTTTGACACCTTACAAGACAACAGGCCCAAAACCTTGTTCTCACGAAAGAACGCAAGCTGCTCCAAACATTTGAACTATGGATTGCGGGCCAAGAGAAAAGTTAGGTTTAGCGATGACTACTTGTATTATGTCGAGTCCACCGAAGGAGAAAGAAATGTTGAAAAGCGAGAGAAACCACTGATCGGTCCAAAGCAAGAAGAGGATCTTGACTGGTGCCCTAAAAAGAGACGAAAATACTCTCGCAAGGATCCACCTGTAATAATCAAATACATTATCGTCAACAGGTTCAAAGGAGAGAAATGCATGGCTGTGAAGCTGGGCAGAATCGATTCAGACAACACGACTGTAAGCTTAAATGAGGATACAATCAACAAATATGAGAAGCTCGCACCTCTGAAAGATTTCTGGCAGGAGAAACAGAGAGAAAGAGAGGAACAGCTTAAGCTGGCAGCAGGAGATAAACACAATTCTCACCACCATGCCTTTAATTCCAGCCCCCCCAAAAGGAAACACAAGCTAGCACACAGGCTCAGAATTCGGAGAATTCAAACTGTGGAGCAATCACCAAACACGCAGGGCCTCTTTGCCTCTGATCCCAGGCAAGAGCTTGCTTCTACAGATGAAACTGCCTCCATGGGAATGCCATTAACAATAGCCACCAGCTGTGCAAGCACATTAGACCCAAATGACATCATACACACTGCAGCCCGGAAGAGCAGATCACAAGAGAGGAAGGAAAGGAGAATAGGGAATAAAATATTCAGATTACAGAAATTCAGAAGTGAAGCCAGACTTAAGAGCATGAAAATGAGAGACCTTGTGGAGAATAGCGAGAGCGTGACAGACCTGACAGAAGTTTGCTTGCTGCAGAAAAATATGGACGCAGTAGGAGGTGCTGAAGATGAAAACGTCAGCCCAGCTGCAAACAGTTCCCATTTGTGTGAGAGTCAAACGGCTAATGCCACTGAAAAATTTGTTTTTGTGTCCAGCACCTGCTCCCCTAACAAAGAGGCATTGTCTGAGAATGTGGCTCCAAGTGTATCCGTTATCCCGGGTGGCTACCTGCAAACACTGTTAGAAGCCTCTGATTCTTCAGGTAGCACCGGTATACCGTTTTTCCCCCAGCAGACCCAACACTCGTTGGACCTCTCTTTGGTAAAGCAGCAGTTCACTTCAACTCAGCTAGTGCAAAGCTGTGTCCTTTCTCCCCCATCAGAATCAGAGCTCCAGCAGTCGCCCCAGAATTGTCAGACTCTCACCCAGATGTGGCACCCCCAGCTTGGTCCCAACCAGCAGTTCGCCACTGCAGATATTGCTGAATCTGCAATCCAGCCCAGCAGCTTCACTGGAGAGATGGCTATGCCATTGTCTGAGAGTCTGACCGTGTCAGGCTACAGTCAGCTGAGTCTGGAGAGCAACATAATGCTTTATGAAAATAATTACATGCCTGAGCAGCCGTTGCCTCCTGATGCCGAGTTTCAGGCATGTCAGGGGCAACCACAGTTTCAAAGAGCCACCCTGCACACCGACAATGGCCGGCTTATCAGTTTCGACTCAGTTGGCTCGCTGTCAGCAACTTTTAGCAATTACAGCTCTCTGAGTCTTAAGTCCTGTGAGAAGGATGGCGAGGATGATGTGAACGAGAACTTTCTGGCCCACTGCAGTCCCAAACTTGTGATTCAGCAGAGTATCGATGCAATTACACCCCTGAGGGAGTCTACAGACTTGCTGGATATCTCCAACTTCACCCCGGATAAATTCAGACACACATCATTGTCAGAGCTCTCTCCACCAGAGACGCCTAATTTATCCCCTCAAGTTATGGGCCGTGAGATGAAGATAGCTGGGAATGCCGCTGACATCCAGGATGGGGCTAAGATGTTGTGCACCAAAAACATGGGCTGGAACTGCAAAATGATCGAGCAGCAAGATATGGCTAGATATTCAGTAGATGGGCACGATTTTCAATTGCACATTTGTAACCGGGAAGACAACTTAAACCTGGGGACAAATGAGGAAAATCTAGCTGACTTTGATGGTGATATGATGAGTGCAATCAAGGGAACTAAGGCAAAGAGGAAAAATAGTAACAAACAAACTGCAGGGCAGGGTACCAAAAAAAACAAAGCACCAAGAGCTCCTAAAACAGAGAAGGGCAAAATTCCTCGTCAGACTTCACGAGCATCTAAAAAGTTAAAGGCCTTGCTGGATGAGAAGGGTGGTAAAGGCCAGACTGAGAGCATTGCTCATTTGTTGAAGGACAGCGGCTCTGAGGAATGGACAGGAATAGGTAGTTCAGAGAGCAAAAGTCAAGTCAACGATGACCAGCGAGAGTTTGAAGAGCCATCCAACATCTTGTCAAATATTGCTTCAGGGATGGCCGAAGTACAGAGATTCATGATGGCCTCTGTTGAGCCAATATGGGGCCCTACAGCAAATATCTGCCTGCCCTCAGAGGCTAACAGCCTTAATTTAAAGACTCTCAAAATCCTAGCAGGAACTTCATCCGACCCCAAGAAGAAAGGCAATTTGTCTACTGGGGGTACAAAAGGCAGAAAAGGTGGGACGAAAGGTGGCAAAAACCAGGCAAAGTTCAATGCCTCCTTGCCTTTTTTCCCTCAGTTGGCTTTGGGCTGCAACATGTTTGACAAGCCTGACCTTGGCGTTCCTGGAGTAAATGGACCAGCGCACAAAAAGATGTACCGTCACAAAACCAGTGCAAAATTCCCACGGATTGAAAATCTAAAGGACACGCAACCTGAACGAGAGCCAAATAAGGACATATCGTTAACGGCATCTTTTGAGAAACTGAGGTAATATTTTATATCTAGCTGCTGATGCACGTTCCTCACTTTCCCACTTCCTCTTCATTTCTTGACATAGCTACACTGACTCAAGACCAGAGATGCATGGAATTACGTTATCCTTTACTACCCCCTCATTGTTTTTGCCCCCGAAGAAGATATTGATATCTTGCATGAGAAACTTCTTGTACTCACAAACTACCTATTGGTCGATTGTGCAAGGCTTGATTGAGATTTTAATTGACCGTGGCTGCATTTTTCTTCTGCATTATTGTTTTTGCTGTTTTTTTCCTCGCAGTTGCTGATTAGTTTTTGTCTGAAGAAAAGGGGAAAAAAAAATCAGTTTTTGGACCTTTTTTGTTTTGTTTAATTTCTCAGTGAATCTTACTGCCCTTATGTAATTATATTTCTCTCTTTAAACATGTAGCTATTATAAAACGTCGTTGTGTGAAACAAGCTCCCCATTTGATTATGTATGCTGAAACAGATGCCCTCCTCTCTTTTTACTCTGTTACTGCCTGACTTTTTTAAGTGTGAAATGCTCAGCCCCTTGTCTAGGATAACAACATCCTTCATAGATCCCTAAACATAAACAGCACACAATGGGACCATTTTGTATTGAAGACATATCAGATTAATGTTCTGATTTCTTACTGTTGGAATGTACTTATGATTTTCTCTTATCTACTATGCTTTCTACAGGAGTTGTACTGGAAATTGTCTTAGAGGGACATTTCTAAGCCATGGAAATCCCAAAACGCTCAAATTGTGCTTTCTTTTTAATACTTTAATTTAAATAATAATAATAATGGTATTGAAGGATAATGTTATTGACTGAACTAATACATTACTACTAACATATTATTATTATTATTCAGTATCACTGTACAGAAATGCTCTGTTTAAAGAAATGAAATCTCTCCATGTGCCAAATGTAAATTTCTGTACACATTTATAATCTGAATGAATACTGGCTGTTTAATTTAATATCCTGATGAATGCTGGCTGTTCTCCTTCAAGACTTGGCACGATCTGACGTTTGTTTTCTTTGGGGACCCTATCGTTTGAAGAGCACCTGCAGCTGACAGTGGTACAACCACTCAACCAAAACAACTCAACTCTGAACGTTTTGTTTTTTACTCGTCACCTTAATTAACAAATTCAGTGTACTTCAACAGTACGTCCACTTGGAATCAATTAGAGAAGCAAAGATGGACTCTTCTAAACACAGGAAGAAAAATCAGAAAGGGGGACACGGATAATGTTAATTGAGGATGGTATCAGTCGACAAGCAATTATTTCACAATCTACTGTAACAGGAACTGTGAACATAATGTTTCATATTTTGCGTATTTGTTGAATGGAGTTGTTTTTTAAACTGTAAAGAATGTCTCTTTTGCTTTAGCCCACTTTTACACATTTCCCTTCCTGTTTGCCATAAATAGTATCCTGTGTGAACAATTACATCTGACAACAACAATATTTAAAATATATATATATTTAAAGTTTTTCGGTGAACATGCTATGCTTTATTTCATTCATTTTATTCAACCCAGGCTCATTGGAAATACATGATTGTGGTGATGTTTCTGCAACGCCAATATTATGTTTATAATATCCATGTTTCTCAGCAGTTTGAAAGTGAAATGTCCAGCGAGTGGCACTAAAATGCTTGCTCAATATGTGACCATGGCCATGTTTTATTACATTGGTACAGGCACATATTGGATTATTTATATTACGTTGCTTCAGGTATGTATTGCGACGTTCAGCATTCAAGTGTCCAAGTAGAGTCGCTAAAGGGTTAATGCTCTATCGTGTTCCCAAACTAAACCTACCCGATAGTGTAAATGAAAGCAAAAATTATGTACAAAAAACTTATTTTATTTGAACTTATTTCTATGTGGGTTTGAGCTGTTATGTCTAATGTTAGTTAATTAACACCGGAGGGCTTCACCAACAATGACAACGCCGTATCGGGTGAGCTACCGAGCAAACTTATTTCTGTTAGAAAACCATACATATGAAGCTGTATTTGTGATGCTAACGTTCAAAGGTGTAATTTTTCAAATATCGCAACATGTTAAAACATTTTCGAGGTCATAACATAATATTGTGCAATAAAGTGGTCTGAGTTTTACTGCCTCTAGTGTTCGTTTTAACTGGAAACTGCAGTGATTCGTAGATAAAGGTAGAGTTTAGGTAGGTAGAGGCATGTATTTCCAATGCGCCTGGGTAGGTTTTATTAGTGGCACATTAGTGCCCCCTAGGTGTTGTCACAAATTTCATCTCAATTCATTGTAGCTGGAAAACCTTTGAAACCAAATTCTTTCTTTGAAAAGCACAGATTTCATTGGCCTTTACCACATGCAAGATGAATAAACGACACCTTTGATTTAAAAGATTCGCTCTAGGAGGATATCTCAGGTAAAGTAATGCCTTATCTATAGCTTTTACCTTAGAAAGATTTCACTCCGTCCCCTTCTGCCTCCAGCCGGCCATGTTTAGCAGCAGGATGATGCTGATGTGGAAACTGCACATGGGCCGCTCGCCCGTCTAGCCTGCCTTCTCTCATTTCTGCCTGTTGTCAACTGAATGTACTTCAAGTTTTTTACAACGTGCCACTGTTAAGCTGCCTCCTCCTTCTGGTGCTAAGAGGGTAACTGTATTCACCCAGAAATGATAAGAGCCGAAACCCTACTCTTCTCTTTATGAATGTACAATATATGGTTCTGTTCGATGTTTTCACAACACAATTCTTTGTCAATAATTGGAATTGATGTTGCATTTTTGTTGGAGAAATTATTGAGCTTTATAAATATTGTCTAGAGTTGATACCAGAGGGATTCTTAATTAACTCTCAGCATCACAAAAATATTGTATATTTTTATCTGTGCCAATTTGTAAGATATTTTGTAAGTGTATATTTTTCTTAGAAAGTGCTGTGAAGTATTAGTGTGTGTGTATGAGGCAGTGAAAAGGATGTATAATGACAAGCTTTTGGTTTTAAAAGACAATATTTTGTTGCAAGTTTTGAAAGATGAATCTTATCTTGTTGTGAGAGTGTTGTGTTATCGTGAAAAACACTTATAGGCAAAAAAAGTACAGACAAAAATTGTGAACTATTCGCTGTTTTATAGATTTTCATGTACATTATTCTTGTATTATTTTATGTTGTATCTGTTGCAAAGGTTTTAAATATTTGTGAACAAGCCTGTATGGTGAAATGTAATATTGGTAACTTGCTGAGTTTTGTAATAATGTTTATGGAGTACATATACAAATTAAAAGGAGATTTTGAATGCTGCCTTTTGAATGTTGTCGCATTTCTTCCATTGCTTAATGCCTAGATGAAATGTGAACAAAGATGACAGAAGCTGATGCCATTGCTTTTCCTAGTGCATTTAAGTATATTTATAATCTTGTTAAATCCATACATACATTTAATGTGACATGTTCATGCTCTCTCTCTCTCTCTCTCTCTCTCTCTCTCTCACTCACTCACTCACTCACTCACTCTCTTTAAAAGTCAGCAATGCATGCATGAATGGTCAATATGACATTAATTAGGGTTTAGTGAAATGTTTATCCATTTCAGCTGTCATCGTCATCATGGTATGTTCTGGTTGAGAGTATTAATGAATTTCAGTGACTGAAACTGGTTGTTGTGTTCAGTTTTTAGTCCTATTATGTTCTTGGATATTTTATATTGGCAATTTGTTACAAACAGCAGTTGGATTCAGTTTGACCAACAGAGGCCTTTATTACTGGACAGCTTAGTCTCATTGCTTTATTGGTATATCCTTCCAAATATTGTTTTTCTTCATAGCCTGGTTTATACGGGAGACCACGGTTGGTTTTAAAAAGGTCTGTATCTCAGTAACTTCAGTAAAAGAGGTTTTGAGTCAAAAGTACAGTTACACCAAATGCGTGTTTGGCCTAACACCAAACTGTCTTGAATCAGAATATTGTGATATTTTTTGTAATATTTGTTTGGTAACGTTTGTTCAACACTCTCAGAAATCAAAGTACAAAAGCTCTCATTGGGGCCATACCTTTTCAAAAGGTACACCTTTAAACCTAAAGAGTGGATAAAGGTGCATATTAATAAAGGGTACCCCCCTAGTGACAGCTTTGTACCTTATTTTGTTTTGTATTTTTTTAGAGTGAACAAAATATATATATGCTTTGTCTAATAGCCTATGACTGGTGCATTTGTTGGATTTTTTGTCAAGGTAGAATGCTTTTTAAGCCTTAAGTATTCTGTTTAACTGATAAACGTATTTGCATTTTTCTAAAATGCACAGTTATGTGATTATGTGTATTTTATTATTCTCATTGTTTTGCCTGCTGTCTGTGACCCAGAACAAATCTGCAACCAATGTTTAGATGTGTCACTACACACCAGGTGAGAAGATTGGATGATCTACATAAAAAAACCTTAACTGTGTTAAAGTAAAGAAATGAGCATGATTAAAGAACAACTAACATCTCTAAATAGTCTTCTTACTGTCAGAATAAGGGAGCTGACATTCAGGCACTCATGCTTGGACTATTTTGGCCTGTTTTTTTAATTAATAAAATTGTCTGATGAGACAACCACACTAAACGTTTGTTCTAAGATCCAAAGAATAAACAGAAACAAAAAGTGAGCTTTCATGAGAAATGGTGCGAACTACGGGGGAGCTCGGCTCCCCTTAACAAGACATGGGCTCCCCTGAAAACGTAATTTGTGAAATTATGGGGGGGGGGGGTCTTAAAAATATTGACAATGTTGTATTTTGACTTGCAATTTCGGTTTTGTGTAATTTGATCATCTTGGATTATTATGTGTAAATAAATAAAAAGTTATTAATGCATGATGGCGATTTAAACCTAATTCACTTCAATAAAGCCAATTCTCCAGCATTTGAGTCCTCACCTCATCTCTCTCCTCATGCATTCTGACAGAACAGATCAGCCAATATGAGGACTCAGCAGAGGAAGGGTTTGTGTCATCCACAACCCGCCACTATCTCCAGCCCCCTATACCAACGCATCCTCCAGTTCGAGGCCCTGAGCTCCTGCCGTCAGCAGGGCAATGACGTGAGGAAGTTTGCCCTGGAGTTCAGTGGTGCAGCAGAGGGGTTAGGGTACAATGAGGCAGCCCTCAAGGACCTATTCGACAGTGCCCTTGATGAGCCCCTCAGCTGGTGGAATATGAGGGGGCTTGACCACCTAACGTTTGGGGAATTTGTGGAGTTTTTGGCACGTTCCCCAGCTAAGGTGGCTCAAGTGGCGGCCGACGAAGCTGCAGAGCCCCCAGTGGGGGCCGACAAAGCTTCAGCATACCGCTATCGGAGACAGAGGAGGAACAGGCGGAAGGCTTCCTCCACCCTTCACGGCCTGGAGGCTGTTCCAGAGTCCGCTCCATTCCATGAGCCCATAGAGTCCGCTCTGGTCCAGGAGCCCACAGAGTCCACTCAAGTGCCTGCTCCAGAATGGGAACAGTCAGAGCCCACTCAAGACCTCACTCCCCTCAAGTGATGGGTCTCTGCTCCACATCCTGCTCTGCCGGCCCCGCCCTGGCACCCTTGTCAGCCTATATCTCCAGGCCCTCTTCCAATCCACGGGCCTGGCTCACCGTCCCTACCCCAGATCCGCCTCCGCCCCCCCTCATACATTTTTCTGTTTTAGTGTGTGGAGCGTCTTGGATCCGTTCCTTAAAGGGGGGGGGGGATGTTGTGTTTCACGGTCCTGCTGGTGTGCCCGGCTGGCCACCAGATGTCTCTGTGTGTTGAGCACATGGCTTGGTGTTTGTTGTTGGTGCCAGGTGCCCCCATGTCTATTGTCTGCCCCTTCCCATCTTGTTACCTCATCATTATTTCAGTTGCTCCACCTGTGTCCCCCTCGTTACCCTCATTTGTCTCCTTATTTATCCTCCTGGTGTCTGCAGTCCTGTGCTGATCCGTGTCTTTCACCGTGTGTGTGTGTGTGTGTGTGTGTGTGTGTGTGTGTATGGTGACTGTGCAACAGTCCTCGCCTCATCGCTCTCCTCACGCACCCTGACACATATAGTATCATATAGCCACTGTGAACTTTGGGGGAGCCACTGATAGTTCGAACACTGATGAGAACCATGATTGTCATTTATAAGTTAGTGTTTTGGACTCTTACAACTAAATTATTTATTAAAATCTATGCTATAGTGGTTAATATTAAATGCTGACCCAAAAATGACAATTCTGTCATTGCTTACATCAAAAGCTGTATGACTTTCTTTCTCACCGTGGAAGGCAAAATAAGAGATTTGGAAAATCCCCACTGTAAAAAAACAATAAATGACTGTAGTCAGACATTTACTCTGAAATCAACACATGCTGGGTCATTTTCTTACAAATGACTGAATGAACAGCAGAATGATGCTAACATGTCATGTAATGTACAGCTCTGGTTTTACTGTGAATTCATATTATACAGTTATCTTTAACAGTGTTTTCTACTGTAATTGTTTTGAAGTCACCATAATGGTGATCTCATTTGTTTGGGATCTTGGTCATTGAATATTCATATTCAAATTTTTTGATCTAGTCATGTCAGAAGTGTGAAAAATTAAAACATTTGAAATAAGCTAAGTGCCTGTAAGTATTCTTAGCATGAACATGAAGAGTTTCTTTTAACATTATTTAAGTATGAAGATTAGTCAACAACTTATTTCATAATCATAACAGTTTTTGGATGGATCAACTGCTGAGATACATCACTGAAAGATGTGACTCGATAATACTCAACATACAAAACAAAAACAATGGTAATATTTAGTAAATAAAAAACAACACTTACAACGTAAACCCATTATTACTAAATAAACAACAGTACAAATACACAGAAAAGACCTATACTGTGAAATAACTGTGAAAGTAATGCTATTATTAACCTGGAATATACAGTAATTTCTCACTGGAATTTTAACAATGTGCATTTTGAGCATCTTTGGGCCCCGATGACTTTCACTGTGTGGGAAATATTGTGTTTTGTGTTACACAGAAAAAATTAATGCATAAAGGTTTGGAACAAATTAGGGAAAATGGTTGATCCAAGAATTCTGTGTTCAGTTTTAGGAGAAGAGAGTGTATGAAACAAGATATAACTAGCACAGGGAGTGGAAAGCAGGTTTGGGATTTGTGGGTAAAGCAACTCCCTTTTTTCAAGAGCTATTGTTTCTCTTATTTTCTTTCTATTTAAAATGTATACAAAGAAAAAAAAAAGTACTTCCTGATCGTGATTACTCAGAATTGACCTCATAATGCGTACAGCATTATCAAATTATGCTGGAAGTGGACTGGATGAAGTAGTGTTTAATCTCAAGTTTAATGGCATGAAAAGTGGACAAATAAAAAAAAATACTAACAAGTACCACCTCTTCCAAACACATGATATAACGATAGAGATATGACCTATAATGAAAGAGATATTGGAATATATACACAGTAACAGTATCTCACAAAAGTGAGCACACCTCACATTTTCGGCAATCAATTTTGTATATCTTTTCAAGGGACAATACTATAGAAATTAAACTTGAATATATTTTAGAGTAGTCAATGTGCAACTTGTATAGCAGTAAAGATTTACTGTCCTCTGAAAATACCTCAGCATGCAGCCATTATTGTCAAAACAGCTGGCAACAAAACTGAGTACACCCTAAGTGATAACAGCTCTACATTGTTTAACCATGCAAAACCACATGTCCTATTCATCATGTTCATGTTTTGTCTGCTTTACAGGACCATACACCTCAGTGTATCTTGTTTTAGAGCAGTTCAAACGTGGTTCTTTGAGTACAATTATCTCATACTGACCACTGGATGTTCAACATGGCACCACATGGCAAAGACCTCTCTGAGGATTTGAGAATTAGAATTGTTACTCTACACAAAGATGGCCTAGGTCTAGGTTGGCAACATGCAAATCAAATGTTAAGTTAGCATCAAATATCTCCCCCAGATTTTTTAGTTTAGTTTGAAACTGTAAAGCAGAGCCACCCAGACCTAAAGTTACTCTGCTTTGCGCAACTAGTGAGGGGAACCAATAAGTATAACTTTGGTCTTTAGACAGAGCACATTCATTTTTTTATCTCAGTAAAACATTGAGAAAGAAACTACACAGGCATATTGACATCAGGTTTTGAATGCATGTAGATTTGAGTGGCATCGGCATAAAAGTGTAAGTTAAGATCAATTGTTCTTAAAAGTTGGCCAAGAGGAAAAATGTAAATACTAAAAGTAAAGGGCCCGAAACTGATCCCTGGGGAACACCAGCGTGCACCACACTGACCCCAGACCTGCAGCCACCCATCACAACAAACTGATCCCTGGGGAACACCAGCGTGCACCACACTGACCCCAGACCTGCAGCCACCCATCACAACAAACTGATCCCTGGGGAACACCAGCGTGCACCACACTGACCCCAGACCTGCAACCACCCGTCACAACAAACTGATCCCTGGGGAACACCAGCGTGCACCACACTGACCCCAGACCTGCAAACACCCGTCACAACAAACTGATCCCTGGGGAACACCAGCGTGCACCACACTGACCCCAGACCTGCAACCACCCGTCAAAACAAACTGATCCCTGGGGAACACCAGCGTGCACCACACTGACCCCAGACCTGCAACCACCCGTCACAACAAACTGATCCCTGGGGAACACCAGCGTGCACCACACTGACCCCAGACCTGCAACCACCCGTCACAACAAACTGATCCCTGGGGAACACCAACGTGCACCACACTGACCCCAGACCTGCAAACACCCGTCACAACAAACTGATCCCTGGGGAACACCAGCGTGCACCACACTGACCCCAGACCTGCAACCACCCGTCACAACAAACTGATCCCTGGGGAACACCAGCGTGCACCACACTGACCCCAGACCTGCAACCACCCATCACAACAAACTGATCCCTGGGGAACACCAGCGTGCACCACACTGACCCCAGACCTGCAACCACCCATCACAACAAACTGATCCCTGGGGAACACCAGCGTGCACCACACTGACCCCAGACCTGCAACCACCCATCACAACAAACTGATCCCTGGGGAACACCAGCGTGCACCACACTGACCCCAGACCTGCAACCACCCATCACAACAAACTGATCCCTGGGGAACACCAGCGTGCACCACACTGACCCCAGACCTGCAACCACCCATCACAACAAACTGATCCCTGGGGAACACCAGCGTGCACCACACTGACCCCAGACCTGCAACCACCCGTCACAACAAACTGATCCCTGGGGAACACCAGCGTGCACCACACTGACCCCAGACCTGCAACCACCCGTCACAACAAACTGATCCCTGGGGAACACCAGCGTGCACCACACTGACCCCAGACCTGCAACCACCCATCACAACAAACTGATCCCTGGGGAACACCAGCGTGCACCACACTGACCCCAGACCTGCAACCACCCATCACAACAAACTGATCCCTGGGGAACACCAGCGTGCACCACACTGACCCCAGACCTGCAACCACCCATCACAACAAACTGATCCCTGGGGAACACCAGCGTGCACCACACTGACCCCAGACCTGCAACCACCCATCACAACAAACTGCTTGTGATCAGAGAGATAGACCTTAAACCACTTCTATGCAGAATCAGAAACTCCAAATACAGTCTCTAAACCAGTGATATATAAAAAAGATCAAATAGAGTGATCTATAGTGTCAAAGGCGGCACTAAGATCAAGAAGAATCAGTATAGATAGACAGCCAGAATCAGAAGATATTAAAAATTCATTGGTGACCTTAACTAATGTTGTTTCAGTACTGTGGAGTTTAAGTTTGTGGAGTTTGGCGAGGACATAGGGAATCAAAACATGATTTAAACAGACAAGAAGGAACCGGATTACTCTGGAAGTCGTAGCTTTCATTTTAAAAAACATATTACAGAGAGACTGGGAGTCATGAATAGCAAAGTTGGAGAGAGAAATACCAAACAGTGGCGAAATACATAAGGAAGAAGCAGCCAAAGTATTAGTATTGATAATGTTGTTACAGGTCCCGGGCAGTCGGGAAGACTGTATGCAGTAATCTTAGTAGTAAATGAGAGAGACAAGAGTTAGAGGTTGCTATCACAGTCCTCTTTGTTGTCTTTTAATACACATACACATTTGTATTTCAGAGTCAGTAAGACACTTTGAATCACAAAGTAATTCATAAACATGTTGGAAAGAATAATACAAACTGTATGACGTTAGATACTTAAATCAAATCACAATAACGTTGAAAAAATGAGTACACAAATAACGAAATGAAAACTTAACCATATGTACCGAAATGCTCTAATTCTTATACAAAACTAGCTGAATTAGTGTCTCAGGTAAACAACTCAGGTAAGTAGTTGTACACTGATAAATGTAATTGCTGAGCTTACTAAAATGATTAAGTAAACTTAACTTATTTTATTAAGTTTGTTGACATTACTTAGTTTAACTAAGTAATTCCAACTTTTTTCCCCACACAAAGTGCTTAAACTCAACTTGTTAATTTAGCTCAACTTAAAAGTTTAAGTATTGTGAATGCACCAGATATACAGTAGGTGGCGGTAATGAGCTCAGTGAGAGCTCATTAATTGGACGAAGAAGAAGAAGACTGCACATGCACTTGGTTCAGATAGCAGGTTCATTAATTTGCACGTGGCTGGATAAGATGATGATGAGGTAAGTCTAATTTTTTTATAGTTTAACTGCTACATTTTCATTACAAAATAGCAATATACCAATCAAAGTTTATAAACAGTAGTATTTTGTTAATATATTGATATAAAATCGATGGATGACGTTGGACTGCTCTTAGCAATCTAATAATTGGTAATCGTCTTGCTTTAAAGATAAACGTGTTTTAGGTCAACAGACAAGTTACAGAGGTGGATAGAGTAACAAAAACTTACTTAAGTAAAATACAAGTAATTGTGTAAATGATTAGTTGAAGTTATAGTCTTAATAATTACTTGAGTGAAAGGAAAAGGTATGCAATGGAAAAGTAAAAAGTTTATAATTAGTGTTGATGTCGTTTATATATATATATAACAACTGTTTTCAGATTAATGACGGACGAGTGAAGCTCTGTACATGTGTAACGTTACTCATACCCGCAATTTAACATTTGAGCATAGTATACAGGATTTTTGCCTTCTGTTCTAAAATACAATAATGTGTAATGTTATATATTCTGCAAGCACGTGTGTCTAAGCGACATTGTTTTTTCTTAACCCTCTAGCACAGTACATGGACACAACTTTTTTGCTAAGAAGAAAAGAGTTGGTTGAAAAGGAGCCTTCAGTAAAAGAGACTTTACAAAGATGGCCAGCACTCCTTAGGGAAAGTCAGGTAATTAAGACACATTTTATCTAGGGCATGTAAAAATGTTTTAAGTCTTAATGAGTTGTTTCTTTTGTTCTCCTTTTCGTAGATTATTGCTGAGTTCAACCGGATCACAAGCAAGAATTCTTCTCAGTCCTTGATAAACATACTTCTCGTTTTCTGGAAGTTTTCGAATCCAAGAAAGGCACAGCTGGAAAAAAGCTCTCGGAGTATCTAATGCAAATGAAGTCTGCAGTAAGTGTGTTTTTTTTTCTTTTAACAATAGTGTAAGTCCATTTGTCAACTTTAAAGGGATCTGTTTTCACTGTTGATCTTGATGTTTTATGTATTATTTGTTAGAACATCACTGAGGTCACTGCTCGACGGACAGCAGTTCTCCGTGGTCTTGCTGTCCTTCTTGGGGAAGACACTACAGACTTCTTCAAAACATGCTTTGTAAGTATTCTTCTAATTTAATATCTGTAAAAAGTGCTACAAGAAAGATGTCCCAATTTTTGTGTCAGCGTTACGTTTATTTAAGAGATCTTATATAAAGTACATAGAAGATAAATAAAATGCAAGTACAATATATTCTTTGTTTTCCATAACATTTGATCAAATAAATCTTAAAATGTGGATGAAACTGTTTTCAAACTATACAAATCTCATATAGAATAGTGTCTTGAATTTTTCCAATTCAATTTCAATCCAACTACTCTGCGCAAAGAGGTCTCTATATATAGCCATTCCTTACCTATGTCCCGTGACAGTTTTAGCAGCATCTCTTCTCCACCCTATCGCCTCACTCTCTGCTGGTATAGACGGTTTCAGCAGTAACAACTAGAGCTGGGCGGTATGACCAAAAATTGATATCACGGTATTTTTCGAAATTATACCGGTTTCACGGTATATGACGGTATTTTTTTTTTCATGCATGACCGCTGGGTGTTAACCACATTTTCTACTGACTGAGGGAAAACTGCAGTAGATTGACTTAGAATGCCATATTTTAGTGTCATGATGAGTGAATATTGTAGAAAAAGTCCACACTAAATACAGGGGTTAAAGCAAAAAAAACATTTCGACTGAAAATATTTCCTCGGCCAAACCCCATTCCACAGCCATACGGCTACAGTCACACACACAGTTTAAGAGCGGTGCTTTTCTTCTTGTAATTAGGAGCGCTTGTCCTCCTAATTAAAAACATTTAGGAGTACCTTCTGATCAATAAAAAAAAAATTCTGATAAAAAAAATCAGCCTTCCGAATACGAGGTGACGTTTGACTCCTTAAAGTGACGTACAGGGTATTTTATTTTTACCTTTGCAATGGCATCATTTACATCTACTTCAAAAAATTGTTTATAAGCTTTTTAACATTTATATTTAAAACAATATAATAAGTACAATACGACAAATAAGTTACCAATCATGAAATTAGTATTAATAAAAAAATTATTTGTATAATTTGGCACAGAAGAACACAAAAGTGGCTTATGGATATATTTTCAGATGTTTAATGAGGCTCAGATGTGGCATGAGTGCAATTACGTTCATAGATTCATGTGGACATTAATGTTTTACATATAAATTTGCTTTTAGTGATGCACAACGGCTCAGCTGTTACTTTATTTTGAACCATTTTCGTTGATGAAATAGAACAAAATCATGCAGTACTTGTTTATTGATCTTTTGTATTAAATCAATATAACACATTTGCAAACTCCCCTTATAATTATTAAAAGCTGTCTCCTGATCGCAATCTGTGGGGGAACAGAAATTAAGAGCGCATGAGTGAGCTCAAGAATCAAAAGCACGTGCAAATGTGATGCATTCTGTCGGAACCTGTGGGAATGAGTATAATTATTATTAATAGCCGCAATCCCGCGCTGAAATTCAAGTTCTGCTCGGTGTTCTCTGCTAAGAACCCGACTGTGAATGATGCGAGTGGCGTTACTATGTTGTTTGCCGAGGCGGAGATGATTTTTGGTGTTCCGCAGAACAACAACAGTGTGCTACATGTTTATTTTCCCTCAGTAATCCCTGATAACGTTTAAATGGAGTGAACACGGAGCAGTTTTTCTGTGAGCGGGAATGTAAAACCCGGAGTGGATCCAGAGCGGAGTGATTACAGAACGCTTAGAGCGGAGAGAGGAACGTGCTTTAATCCACTCCAGGCTTTGATCACATCCCCCTCAGCAGACTGAATGCACCTCCTCTTTCCTTCATTTAAGACCTATTCAAGCTAAAATCAAGACATTTATAACACTATTTGAGAAACGTATGTGTATTTACGGTCTTAAAATGATGAAAAGTGAATATAAGAAGGTGGGAACCCTGCAATTGACGGAAATCCGTCGCATCGACGGAGAACTTTAGTTTGTGAGAGACGCGGGAGCTGATGCAGCGGACGGTGGATATTTGTGGCGGTCAATGTGGATATTGTGGATGACTTCTTCTCTCTCATCACATTCTACTAGTGCTTCCGTTTCGGAACTTTCACATAGTAACACATACAGCTGTATCCTCGCCAAAATGCAATAGTGAAAAGTGACCCCTCTCTAACAGTGTCGCGTTTCAAACGTTATTTAAATGACACCGGTATTGCGGTATTTTAAAAATTCATATCGTAAGAAAAATAAACACCGGTATCCGGTATGAACCGGTATACCGCCCAGCACTAGTAACAACAAAAACAAACACCTTTCGATGACCAATAATTAGCGTTAAATAATAAGTTAAACATTAAAAGGATAGGGAGAGTATCTAATTTAGTTACAAACCTGTATACATTTCTTTGTTCTGATGAACACGAAGGAAGATATTTTGAGGAATGTTTGAAACCAAACCGATCATGGGATGGATGTAACTGTTTTACTGAAAAAATATTGCTATTTAATGTTTCAATTATGCTTTTGCTGAAAAGGTCCAAATTATCATTGACAATTCCCACTGAAGCCCTGTTACAAAATTAAATGTTACTTCAAGAAGACAGCACCTTAAGCAGTTTACATTTTTAAAAGGAACATACACTTGTTTGCGTTTGCAATATAAGAATGTATTTTAATATTGCTTTTCTTTCTTTCTTAGGACATTGATATTGTTGCACCTCAAGTATCGATAGGAATTCTCACTGTGGTGCCAGAGGACAGCCCGATGTCTCCACAAGGTTTGCCATTGGAGGTCACTGATACAGCAATAATTTTGGAGGGTGTTATAGCAATGGATGGACTTGAGAATGTTCCACATGCCATGTGTTTTGTTTTTGGGCTGATCTATGCTTTAAATATGGAGTACCCTTCACAGCTTAAAAACACTTGAGTTCATTCAAAGGGTTTTTCTTTCCCTGGGGCACAAATCTCTCAAGCCAAAACTGCAATCACTAAAAAACCTACTGATGTTTTAATGTGTTTTTGTGTTTCTGATGGCAGAAACAAGACCTTGTAACTGTAGGTCTGTTTTTTGTGTGTAAGTGTTTCTGATGGCAGAAACAAGACCATGTTACTGTAGGTCTGTTGTTGTATTTTTTTGAGTTTTAATCAGTCACCTGCCAACCTGGATACAAAACCAAAACTCCAGTCACTAAAAGCTTTGTAGTCAATAATTTGTTCAATATGTTTTTAATAGCAGAAACAAGACTGTCTTAGGTCTATTGTTGCCTTTTGGGTGTTGTATCCAGATTGATGGGTGACTGATTAAAATCTCAATACCCTCAACTTAAAAACCTTGATGTTTTAATCCATTTTTGTTTTATGCTTCTGATGGCAGAAAAAGACCATGTTATTGTAGGTCTGTTGTTGCACTTTGGGTGTTTTATCCAGGTTGATGGGTGACTGATTAAAACAAATCTATGTTTTATTTAAAATGTTTAGTGTTTGCAGAAACAAGGATTTGTTACTGTATGTCTGTTGCATGTTGAGTTTTTTTTTTTTTTAGTCATCCATCAACTTGGGTATAAATCCTAGAAAAACAAAACTGTAATTGCTGCATAATTTGGATGTTTTGGTCAAGATGTGTTCTTTGTGTTTCTGATGGCAGAAACAAGACCGTGTTGCAGTAGGTCTGTTGTTGAATTTTTTTGGTAGTTTTAATCAGACACCTACCAACCTGGATGCAAAACCAAAACTTTATTAAGTCAAGAGGTGTTTGTTAGTAATAAGAGAGATTTAGTCTTGTGTCTGTCTAAAAAAAACGTCTGTTGTTTTAATCAGATTTGAGCTGATGGCAGAAACAAGACTGTTGTTGTAGGTCTGTTGTTACACTTTGGGTGTATAATTCTGTCATCCTGCATACAAAGCAAAACCGTAATTGCTGCATAATTTGAAGAGTTTTATTTAATCAACTGTCAGCCTGGATACAAAAACCAAAACTGCAGTAACAAAACTTGTTTTTTTTTGTTTTTCATATGTTTGTAATAGCAGAAACAAGACTGTCTTAGGTCTATATTTGCATTTTGGGTGTTGTATCCAGGTTGATGGGTGACAAATCCCTCGCACAACAAAAATGTCTGTTTTAATCAGTTATCTGTGTGTTTGCAGTAACACAAATGTTTTATTGTAGGGTTGACTTATTGGTTGTTTTAATCACTCACCATCAACCCTTTTTGTTTTAAAAATGCTTTAAATAAACAATTTTTGTACACTGTTACAATAAAATGAATGTTTTGACAACAGTTCATTTTTTGCTCGTTTTTGTTAGTTTAGCTTACTTAAAAATGTGAGGCAATCGGTTTCCTTAAATTTACTAGTAAAGTGAACACTAATAATAAGTTACATCAACTAATGCTTTTGAGTCACCAGTACTTAATTGTACTTGATAATTAAGTTTAGTCTACAAATACTATTTAGTTTTGCCAACTTAAAATGTATACTATACTTAATAAGTTTTGTTTACAAATAATATTTAGTTTAACCAACTCAAAAGTAATACATTACTTTACTTATAAATTTAAGGCAATCGGTTTCCTCACTTTTTTAAGTTAACTCAACTTATTACATTTTACAGTGTACACATAAATTACCTAGATGAATACATGAAAAACATCTTAAAATTGTTAATAAGAGAATTAATTAGTTAAAATATTAAATGTACTTTGTACATTAAAGCATGTAAATTACAGTTTGATATGACATTTAACTAATTGAACTAACCTTAGTAGTAAATGAGAGAGACAAGAGTTAGTGGTTGCTTTCACGGTCCTCTTTGTTGTCTGAGGATGCGCTGCAGTCGCCACGGTAACTCAACTCTCTCAACTGACACCAAGAATTCAAAAAATGTCCAGTGTAAACTCATTATAATACATTTAAGTAATTTAAATAAAACTTAAATATATATAGAAATAGAAATAAACATAAATCAAAATGAAATACATACAAATAATGTAATTTGTGACCCAAACTATATGTGGGGTGGTCACACTGTGGTTACGTATATTATTATCAATTTTAGTGTTAAAAAACCCCAAGAACGTATTACAAAGGTGAGTTGAAGCAGGGAAATTAGTTAAGCAGCTTGTTGATTGAGTGAAACAGTTGTTTAGGGTTTCTCTGATTGCTGACAATTATCTGTGAAAAATAAATAGATCTAGCTGACACAATTTCAGCCTTATATTCAAGTAATCTGTCTTTCCAGGCCTGGTGATGAACAGTTAAACCTGACATACACCATCTACGCTCCATTTTACGACACGGCCTTCATAGCACACAGATTATCATTGTACCAAGGAGCAGAGCGTACAAAAGAAACAGATCGTGATTTCAAGGGAGCCAACGTGTCCAGGCCAGACAAGAGAACAGAATTCAGTATAGAGACTTTATCATCCAGATCATCAGAAAGAGAAACACGACTTAAAGAAGAGTCAATAAAATCAACAGGCACAATAAATCTCCATTTGCAATAATTAATGATGCGAGAAGAGGAAGTGTTTATGTCAGGTAACTCCTTGCTAAAAAAGACTGATGATCAGACAGTCCTAAATCAGAGGTTGACAGCTGAGACACAATGAACCATTGGAAATCACAAGGTCTAAGATGTGGCAAGTAGATTTAACTCAAAGCACTCCAATAAGGACAAAAGTATTTTGTTATTGTGGAGTCTTTTATATCCATATGGATGTTGAAATCCCCCCCAAAAGAAGGATTCTCTCAAATTTGAGGCAGAGAAAAGACAATATATCTTAAAATATATTGTCTTATGTCTTATGAGGCCTGTAGACTGTAGCCACTGCAGTGGAAAGGGGCGCAGAAACACTCAAAGCAAGACATTCAAATGAGTCAAATTTGGGAACAGCCATGGGACACATGTTGTAATGTGCAACACAATGATACCCCCACCTCTACCTGAGGACCGCGGAAGATCAAATAATTCATAGCCAGCAGGAGTCAATTCATTAAAAAGAAGAACGTCAGATTCTTCGTGCCATGTTTCAGTTAAACAGACAAGCTTTAGTTCTAAAATAATGCAGGGCTCTAGAGTGTGACCAATTTGGTCGCACGTGCGACCTAATTTCTCAAGGGTGCGACTAAAAAAAATCTGAGGGCGCACCTGTGCGACCAGCCGTTCGAGAAAAGAAAAAAAAGTATCCTCGACTCTTGAGTCTCCCTGTGCTCCAACAACAGACACACATTAGGCTCATATCGTGGTCTAAAGTAAACCAATTAGAGATAGTGAAGGGCGGACCCCAAACTTTTGTCTATGATGCATTTTTGCTATTCCCAAATCAGAAGCGAGATCGCGCTCACGTGGAGGAGTTCAGCACGCGCAACATGAAAGCCCTGTTTATGATAGAAGAGAGAACTAACCATTAAAACATGCTTAAACTTTAGGCCTGTGGCTGTTATTTTAAACTAAGTTTATTTAATTGTTTTTTATTTTATTTTGGCTTCTATATACTATAAGGATTATAGCCGCGTTTCTTCTAGCACAACTTCATTCCCTTCACAGCGGCGCGCATTCGTTCCTCCCTGACCAAAACTTAACGTCAGAATCAGATCAATCGTTTGTCGATTGTTGTAAAATGCCGTCTTTACAGTTACTAAATTGCTGGACATGTTTGATAATAAAATGTTGAAAGTACAATCCACACGAGAGACGCTGTTCCCCAGGCTGAAGTGTGTGTGTGTGTGTGTGTGTGTGTGTGTATGTGTGTGCGGCGCGCTCTTAAACTGACAAGCAAAGTACACTTTGAGCTTCGGCGCGTACAAACGATCAAATACACACAACGGCTTGGAGAGTATTCATGTCTTAAAGTGAACGAGAACAGTTGGGAGAAAAGTGTGTGTGTCAATATTTTGTTTTAGTGACAGACTGATGCTTCATTAATGTTAATCAAAGAACAAAACACAAAGAGAAAATCACTCGCAGCTCTTAATCTGAATAAAGTTATAGCTTTAAGCATTAATCTATCAATACATATAGTGAAAACTATACAGTGTTCATTTACATTCGGCATTTACAAGGCACTAGAGCATCCCTTCATTCAGACACAGTGGAAGATCTGATAAGAATCAGTGTAGAGGGTCAAGTCTGGAAGATGTTGATGCTAGAGAGAGTGTGGTCAGCTGCTTTAGCCAAGGCCGAAGATCAAGAAGACCAAACTACAGGAGTTAGTTAACACTTAATTTAGATTTTATTTTTATTTAATTTATCTTGAGATGTTATAACTTTAAGCACTTTAAGCACCAACACTTGTTCTGTAAGTTACCTTTCTTGTAGAATTGTGCTTCAAATAAAGAACCACATGACCACATTGTTAGTTAATCGTTTACTAGTCAATATTGCCTTTATGAAAATTTGGGTGCACCTAACTTTTGTGCCGGTGCACCTAAGAAAAAAAGTTAGGCGCACCAGTGCACCCAGTGCAAAAAGTTAGTCTAGAGCCCTGTAATGTCAGCTAAAATAACAGCTCTGTTGATGACAGAGCGTGTGTGCATTAAACAGTGCTGATTTCAGCAGACACGAGGGAGCAGATGAGTCCGAGGCAACCTCCACAAGCTTGAGTGTGGATAAGTTATTCAAATTAACCCCTTTAGGTCTAAACAGCAGTCTTTGGGGTTTGTGCAAAAATGTCAGATAAGTGACAGGTTTAGATGTTGAGCATAAAAAACTACTCCTTGACGAGTGAAGTATGTAACGCTTAGGTCGCAGTATTCCAGCATGACTGCAGAGTTATGAATAAACATTCATATCTGTCTACTCGAGCTAGTTGATCTAAACAATATAAAAATGTATACTGTTGATAAACAATATAAAAACAGACGTCACATAGGTCTAAATGCGTAGCATTTTAATAAAACTGCTAACGTTACAGCAGCGGGGAATATGAACGTGCATGAGTTATTTTATTTAATCGGTGTTATTTTAATGTTTTGTTGTTTGACCTAAAACATAACGTTAGAGACACTGATGTTGATCTGTCTGCATTCAAGCATTTCAGTGGGCTTAATAGATCACCCTTTACAGCAGATTTAGTTCACAAACAACTGACAGTTTTGACCTAAATATTATTTTCAGTTACAATAATGAATCCTAAAATTTGACATTAGTAACGTACTTTTCACAGCATCAGTAGCGCGCGCTCACAAGATCTCCCGGTTCTTTACTTGTGAGTTCAGTTCACTGAAGAAGACTCGCTCTAAACGGATCATTTGAATCAGTGAGTCGACTCGAGAACAGCAGCAATCGGATTATTGCAGTTCGTGAATGAATCGTTTGTTGCGATTTGTGAACCGAGGTTCATTGAAAAGAATCAGTTTGTTCATGAATCAGACACCGCTTCTGCGTCTCGGAGCACGTGATGTATTATAAGGAGTAACGATATGTTTTATGAAATGTAGTGAAGTAAAAAGTACGATCTTATGCTTTGGAATGTAGTGAAGTAAAAGTAAAAGTTACTCAAAATAAAACTACTCCAGTAAAGTACAGATACTTGAAAAATTTACTTAAGTACAGTATCGAAGTAGTTTTACTTCGTTACTGACCACCACTGCCAATCTCGCAACATGATTTACACAAATACTGCCTAAACAAAATACTGATTTTGAGCACTTTACTGCACCAATATTTTAAATTGGCCTTTGAACTTAGCTTTATTGCATGGCCAAAAAAAGCGTTACCTTGCCAAAGTACTGATCAGAGTCCATTGATCTAATGCGTTGATGAGTGCTCCAAATGCAAGCATGCAACAATCAGACAGCAATGACAGCGCTCTGATCCAATGGCATACAGGCATCATCAGATTGACAGCGCTCTGATCCAATGGCATACAGGCATCATCAGATTGACAGCGCTCTGATCCAATGTTGTTGGGGATCCAGTGAGCGGCAGTCATATTTCAGGGTGACCGTGTAACTTGTTATCACAACCCTGCTACAATATAGTGCCAGTACGCATTCTCATTGGTGACCCTTCAGCTGGTGGCGCCCTAGGCGACCGCCTAGCTCACCTATGTCTAGAAACGGTACTGCTTACACCGCTGCAAGGCTGCTGTTGTTGAGAATTCTCCCTGAATGGCTTTCAGGTACACCTCTCGCCAGTTGTTGAACCTGAAGGGAAGCTTAGACTTGGCGAATGACATACTTAAAATAATTAATTCCAATTTGATTGTTAACTGTGAAGGAATTTGAGTAGGCCTAATGCCTGTATGAATGTCAATGAGTGCTATAATGCATTGTGACAGACTTTTCCATTCATTTTATCCCAAATTCTACAGTTAAACCCAGTGAAAGTTAACACACACAGTCATGGTCATCCTGAAGAAGAATTCATTCCAATTTGATTGTTAACTGTGAAGGAATTTGAGTAATGCCTGTATAAATGTCAAGGAGTGCTATAATGTATTGTGAGACTTTGCCATTCATTTTCTCCCAAATTCCACAGTAAATCCCCGGGAAAGTTGACACAGATAGAGACATGGTCATTATGAAAAATATTTTATTGAAATTTTCGTCTTAACTCTGAAGGAATTTGAATAATGCATGTAGAAAAAAGTAGGACATAATCAGTGTTATAATGAAAACAGACTTTATTTTTGTGGAAAATACCACAGTATAATATATTCGAACATAATATAACTGAATCTTTTATAATGTCCAATATTTTTCCTGTTTTTGAGCACATTTAATTAATATCCGCTGAAATATAGGTCTCCGTCAGCTTTTTGGCCGCTTCGTGTCTCCGTCCCGTAATACCACAAACAGACGTGCAGCAGAATCCAGTGGCGGCTCACTTGACCGCGGTCTCTCACCGCCACATACATTCACATCAGTGTTAACTCAGCGGCAGAGTTACTCTCACGGGACACTGTACTTATTCACAATCACAAAAGTGCATAATTCACGTTTTCAAGCCTTGCCAGCCAAGCTTTTCATTTGCGCGCTGGTCTGACCTGCACTTATTTGGAGTCCGCAAACCTTAAGCGCGCGCACTAAAACGCCTGTCTAAAAGCGCCTGATTTCTCAACTAAGTTATCTTTTGAGCGAATACTGTCAAACACACAAGGTTTACATTTAGACTCAGTTGGTTATGTCTATAATTAAAGTAAACAGCCGAGCCAAACGGGTGCGCGCCTGTGTATTAGATATGCGCAGGTCTTAAAGGGACAGTACTAAACATGCCGCCAACTGTCATTAAAGGAATAGTTCACCCTAAAATGTAATTTCTGTCATTATTTACTCACTCACGTTGCCCCAAACCTGTGTTTATTAAATAATAATAATAATATGCAAGTCACTGTGGACCAGCAACTTTCCACCTTCTTAAAATAGCATTTATGTTCAGCAGAAAAAAGAAATTAATTCAAGGGTAAAACTAACTTTGAGTAAATGATGGTATAATATAAAACACTGACAGAATCGACAGACAGAGGACAGAATTTTTATTCTTAATGTTAAAACAACAAAACACAAAGAGAGAGAAAAATAACTCCCTACTCTTGACAAAAAAAAAATATACATTTGCTTTAATAGGAATCAATCTATAGTGTTTTATTTTTATATTTGTTCATTTAATTTCTTGAATGCTCTGCTAAATATGCCTATTGTACCTGAAAATAAAGCAGGTTTTATTTGTTTTAATTGTATATTATGTGTATCTTTGTTCTTATTTTTTAATAACAAACATAAAATAATAATAATAAAAAAGATTTTTATCTTCGGCCTAAATATCCACCATTCATTTTATATTTTGTTACCTTGAAAGGCCTTGTCTTTATAATAGGGAAATTATTTTGGCTGCACTGATCAGACAAAATAGTAAAACCAACATGGCAAAGAATCGTGATGAAATTGTCATATTTAAAAAAAAAAACATGATATGATATTTTTGCCATATCGCCCCCCCTACTCATAACACAGCACTTAATGCAAGCAGCGTCATACACATCAGCGCAGAGCGTCACGTTATTTAAAGGGGAAGTTCACGCGTAAATGAATAGCAAAGGATTAATAGCTGTATTGATTACTTTTATGCCACTGGTCAGGCTTTTATATGTAGTTTGCGGTAACAAAGCCTTTTATAGGTTTGACTGAAATAGTGATGCATTAACTGACACTTTAAATCAATGTTTCAAGCAACAACAACAAAACAATTGAACAAAAAACAGATAAAGACAAAAAGGAACCATTTATATTATCTAAACATGTATCCAAATCCAAATGTAATAAAACTAATTTATGTGTGATTTATGTGCAATGTCTTAGCATCTAGGGATTGGTACATAGGGCTATATAGGCATCTAGTGGAAACACAATGATATTACAGATAATAAATTGTGCAAAATGTTTATATTAAGTCAATTTACATATAATGCATTCTGATCTGTGGAACTCAATCTCCACAAATTAGTGTCGCTACTATGAAAAAATGTTTAATGTGACAAGAAACTGGTGTCTGATTTTCTTTTTTTTGGGGGGGGGGCAATAGGTATTTCGCCTAGGGCGTCAAATTGGCTAGAAACGGCCCTGGGTGTAAGGGGTGTACGTCCTGGGCCAGGTAACTGGAGAGTAAATATAGCAAACAGCACTCAAAATAAAAGCAGTAATCCAGCATGTTACGCATGATTCCACATCACGGTAGAATAAAAAGACATATACAGTCTTCACTGGCTCAAAAACCACAGAAACAACTTCACAGAAACAGAAGAGAGGTGCGGCAGCCAAACACGCCAGCGTGCCCTTTAGAGGTCGCAGAAGTGGAAGGTCAGCTTGTCAGTGCTCAGACCATACGCCACACACTGAAACAACTCAGTTTGCAAGGCCGCTGT
Source organism: Oxygymnocypris stewartii (assembly GCA_003573665.1). Lineage (NCBI taxonomy): Eukaryota > Metazoa > Chordata > Actinopteri > Cypriniformes > Cyprinidae > Oxygymnocypris > Oxygymnocypris stewartii. Next base: position 71,865 of record QVTF01002039.1, on the reverse strand, counting down.
CCCAGAAGAAAGCCTCTTCTGAAGCTGGCTCACAAAAAAGCCTGTAAACAGTTTGCTGAAGACAACCTGGCCAAGAGCATGAATTACTGGAACCGTGTCCTGTGGTCTGATGAGTCTACGGTAAACTTGTTTTGACTCAGATGGCTTCCAGCATGTGTGGCGATGCCCTGGTGAGGAGTATCAAGAAAACTGTGCCTTGCCTACAGTCAAGCACGGTGGTGGTAGCATCATGATCCGGGGCTGCATGACTACTGCTGGTACTGGAGAGCTGCGGTTCATTGAAGGAAACATGGATTCCAACATGTGCTGTGACATTCTGAAGCAGAAGATGACGCCCTCCCTTCAGAAACTGTTTTCCAACATAACCACCCCAAACACACCTTCGAGATGACAACTGCCTTGCTGCTGAAGGTGAAGGTGATGGAGTGGCCAAGTATGTCTTCAGACCTGAACTCCATTGAGCACATGTGGAGCATCCTCAAGCGGAAGGTGGAGAAGCACCATGTGTCTAACATCCAGCAGCTCTGTGATGTCATTATGGAGGAGTGGAAGAGGAGGCCAGCAACAACCTGTGCAGCTCTGGTGAAGTCCATGCCCAGGAGCATTAAGGCAGTGCTAGATAACAATGGTGCCCCTACTAAATATTGACACTTTGGACACAGTTTTGACATGATCACTTAGGGTGCACTCATTTTTGTTGCCAGTTATTTGGACAATAATGGTTATATGCTGAGTTATATTTAGAGGACAGTAAATTTGTACTTATATACAAGCTGCACATTGACTACTCTAAAATATATTCAAGTTAATTTGTGCAGTGAGCAATTATACAAAAGTGTTAGCAGAAATGTGACTTACTTGTACTTACTTTTGTGAGATACTGTGTGTACATATATACAGTATATAGATAGATAGATAGATAGATAGATAGATAGATAGATAGATAGATAGATAGATAGATAGATAGTTATATTTTTAAATATTGTGATATTATTGCTCTAAGCTTTTACTTTACAGAATAACTTGCTAACCTGTATGACAACCAAGGCCCTGTGATGAGAGTGGCCTCGGGGGTTTGGGCCAGCATTTCCCAATCCCAGTCCTCGTGCCCTTCTGCATATTTAATATGTATCTCTTATCACGTACGGCGTTTGTTCTATTCGACCGTAAGTGCCCTGCAAAGTGGACATCACCTGATATTCTGTGATGATTCCAGTTTGAAATGAGTGTGTATGTCCCATTCAAAGGGCATCAAAGTTTTGCGAGACGTGATTTATTTACAGTATTTATTTACAGAGGTATAATGTCACACTCGTCTGTGTGTGAAGACGCTGCAGGCAGTGGTGTAGCGCAAATCCGTGAATAAATGTTCTGAAGTGAAGTAAACTTCAGCGGATTTCCCCTGCTCAGGGAGTAGGGAGCAATGAACACTGTGTAGGGATCATGTAAATCGGAACACAGTTCATGCACGTAGCTCTCTTCTAATGAGCTGGTTATCTGAATTAGGTGTGTTAACTAAGAGAGACATGCAAAATATGTGTGTGTGTGTGTGTTAGGGGGGGGGGGGGGGGTATTGGGATTGGGAACCGCTGGTTTAGACTATTCATTAAGCCAGGAGATGGCCCCTGTGAAATGTATAGCATTGGCCCTGCTTCATTGGTAGATATTTCAACATTTCTTAGATGTAAGAGGTGTCTAAATACCACGATCTAACCACTGGAGTACCACAAGGTTCAGTACTTGGCCCCATCCTCTTCTGAATATCTTCAATGGGTCCACTTATAAAGGCACATGGCCCATCTAATCAGACAATCTTACAGTTCTTTCTGCTTGCTTTTCAGACATTCAACCAAGGATGCCACCAACTACTTGACCTATTGTAGTCAAAACATGTGGGGCTAATTTATAAAATGTTGCGCAGAAACTATCCTAAATTTGATCTTACAATCATCTCTCAAATATGAGTACGTGATTCATAGAATGAACGTATACACAGAAAACGCACATACACTTCTCTTTTCAGATGTGCAATTTATGAATCGCAAATGATCTTGAACTCGCATGCAACTGAATGGTTTCAGCTCTATGACATTGTAAATTACCCCCAATTAATGTCATTAACATATAAAAGATCACCAGTCATCATCCACATCCTCTAGGACAACGAGCTGCAAGAACAGCTTACATTTTCAAAAGCCTGCAGCTCTCCGACAGTAAAAAATGTCTACGTCTGCTCAGACCCTGACATGATGATAGGCACTTTTCCACAAAAAATACAGTTTTTACCAATAAGAGCGCTGGTGTGGATTTAAGCATACACACAGTTTATAAACGAGGCCTGTGACACTATTTTGTATTTGTATCTAAATAGAATTTTTGCAGGCAGTATTTAGTATTTTTATTTTAAACACATGTATTTATGCCCATCTCTGTTTGTTGGTCAGAGCAGAGCTGTAATAATTAGGTTTTAAGAACATAAGTAAATACGCAGATTTTCCCTTCAAAAGTAAAGAAGAGACACATTGTTTTTTCCTGAAGATAAAGTGGTTCGTATTAGAACAAGATTTCTCTTTCGTCCACTTCTACCAAAGGCAAAAGAAGAATTATTAATGATATCTATCCCTGCAATGAGTTCCTCAGACACAGATTTCATTTGGGTTTTAATGAGTCATTGGAACATTTGTTTTATTTATGCAAATTATCTACACAATGATGGTTAAGTTTGAAGTATGTAATAGCTGACTTTGATTTTAAAACTGTAAAATATTTGTCCTTTTGTTGGAATTGTGATGTTGAATTTTTGGTTAATAATATTTGGCCAATTACTTCATTCATAAATGTAGATTCTTTAATTACCCTCCCAATTTAGTACTTTTCCAGCAATATTTAATGATCTTCTTCAGATCCTTGAAGATCATGTTCTGAAAAAGCCCTTAAACTGTGTGGCCTTTGAAGGGTTTTTTGATGATTAAGCCCATTATTTATTTTTCTGTATTTTTTATTTTATTTATTTATTTATTTATTTTTCTCTTATGTATCTGTATTTGTTGTTATGCTGCAATTTTGACTTTTTTTGAATTGTATCAAGAATTTTCTTACTTGTTAATTGGTGTTTTGTATGTTCAAGCAATACAAAAATAAAATAAAATCTCTGTTTGTTGGTCATGTGGACTTTAAACACGGATACTTCCAATAGTCATCATGACTTGCAGTGATGACGTCTGATAATCAGGTACTGGATTGTTATAACAAACACTTGATTCATAATAATAATTAATCCACTAAATATGTTAACCTCATACTGAAACTTAATAGCAAATTTGTCAACACGTTAATATTAATTGATTTTAATTCAACCATTTGGTAATAGACAAACAAGCTGCTTTTGGTTCTTCCGGTGTCTATAATTTCATAATAAAAGTTTAGCTCTGTAGTTTAAAATACACTTTTAATTACAGTAATCAATGTGCGGACGTAAAACTGTTTGTATTGTAAAAAAAAATGGGGGGGGGGGGTTGTATAATTTCAAGGTGTTAGCTTGTGTAATATTTAAGGTAAGACGGGGTAAGAATGCACCTTTCAGATGAATATATTTTACTGGGATTTAAATATGTCATAATTTAAATATACCTCTGTAAACCTGTTACATATATTTTACCTGTTAAACACGACTGTTAAGACTTTTAAGTTGTATTCCGGTTCACAGTTCCGCACACCGGAAGTAGATTCGACGCTGAAGAGACGCTTGAGAAAATGAACTCCTGAATAGCTGTCAAGATTAACGTTTACAAACATCGACGAGGCAGACACGGAACCGTATAAGGCGTCGACACGTGTATTAAGGTATTCCTTCGTGTTTTTCTCATGTCGCGAGTCTGTTGTTGCGATCGTCGAGATGACGGAGCGCTCGCGGACTGCTGGCTGTGTTTATCTCATAGCCGTGCTAACTTTAGCTTCGCCTTAGCTTAGCATGAACAGATAGCGGGTTCTCTTAGGCTGTGCGAGCGAGATTAAACCTAGTTTGTGCTACAGCTAGCATTAGCTTTACCCTTTTCCTCAGTTCATGGTTGCGAGAGGTTTGTCGTCACACATTGCGAAATGCACCGTTGATGTAACATTGGTCATATTTCTTTAATGTTTCAGCAACACATGTATGATCTGACTTGCATTGGAAATTAATTCGTGTTAATTGTATGTAGCATCAAGGACACACGTAAAGGTTGCTTTCCTTGAAATTCTTGAGCGTTAGCCTTTAGCAAGTTTAGCTCGCTGATGCCATTTTGTTTTCAGTTTCTCTGGTTGTACTCAGCTAATTATATTTGAACAGATTTGAGAGATCACAGTCCAACTCTTTACTCTTTAATGGCTTAAATAGATTATACGAGCGCTTTCTCGTTTTAACCAGTTTCATAAGCTTCAGGTAACAGTAAAAACACACCTGCATGAACGTATCATGCCAGTATTATCATTTGACAGTGATGGTATCATATAGCTAGTAATGGATGGTTGCTGTGTGTATTTATCATAGATACACGCCACATACAGTTGAACACAGTGGTTTGTGGTCAGTGTGTCTGTGTGTGTTGGGTCTGATTGACACTAACGTGCTGTTTCTGCTTGTGTGTGTGTGTGTGTGTGTAGTTGGATCTGACAGCTGGTCGCAGTGATGGAGGGTCAGGATAATGCAGATCAGGGCAGCAGTGATCAATCTGAAACACAACGCAGAAGACAGCTGGACCGTCTGGACAGAGAAGAGGCCTTCTACCAGTTCGTCAACAATCTCAGCGAAGAAGACTATCGGCTCATGAGAGACAACAATCTGCTCGGCACCCCTGGTAAACCTTTGTTAAACATCTGGATGATACAACTAAATGTGCTTTACAGAGGTATTGGGCATTGCATGTGATGTAACAGAGCAGTGTTTGGGTTGTAAAATTGACTGAATATTTCAGTAGTATAATGGAAAATCATCTGAATACAGTCGGATCATTTAGGCATATACAGTGTCATTGAGATATTTCCATACGGGAATGTGTGTCAGGCCACACACACACTCTCATTTTCACTCTCACTCTCACACACACACACTCTCACACACACTCAAACTCTCTTTCTCACACACACACACACACACACACACACTTATTCACACTCACACACACACACGCACACACTCTCACACACACTCAAACTCTCTTTCTCACACACACACACACACACTTATTCACATTCACACACACACACACACACACACACACTCTCACACACACTCAAACTCTCTCTCACACGCACACACGCGTTATCTAATATATAATGAATATATTATACTTGGGTGATGCTTAAGTTATAGTTGCTGCTGGGTTTCAGTCAACATAAAATAACACGATTGCACTTGATATGGGTTTCTTTAAATATACAAGCTACATGTGATGCCAGCTAAATGCTCACAGATTATTCTCAATGCTTTGGATTTCAAGCATTAGTTTTTCTTTCATTCTGTAGCTCGAAATATCTCTTTTGGGTAACTGAAGGATGAATCAAATCCACAGTTATATGTACAAATCAAGGTTTTATAAATGAAAGTAAATGTGTTTCTCTGTGGAAGATAAGAGAGATTTCACAGAATGTCTGTGTTGCTCTTTTCCGTACGGTGACTCCTATAATAATAATTATAATAAAAGATCCATAGAAGTAGTCCATACGACTCAGTCCACAGTGTGTGCCGTTACAGTCCTCAAAAGCCACACAGGTGCTATCTAGGTGCGAGGAACAGACCCAAGTTCATCACATTTATTGTACAAAAGCCGCTATACACAGATCTGCCCTTCCGCTGTCATCAAATTCACGTGTAGACATTCATAATGCATAACCACCAGGTTTGATGCCGGTCATGAGAACCAGTGATGTTACATATGTGATTAATGACCAAGCACAGCTAGTGATGCACCTAAATTAATCGTTTACTGAACCAAAACTGAATATATTTAAAGTCCTTAGGAAATCAAAATACACTATATTTATATTGTTAGTATTAAGGTCAACAATTAAGACGTGCAAATTAGTCCACTGAAAAAAAAAGTTTGTCTTTGTAATCTTTAAAAGGTAACTAAACCCTAAAACAACTTTTTTAAGTTAATGATCTGTAAGACTGTCTTTATTAGTGCTGTCATAACGACTATTTTTATTTCGATTAATCTAACGATTAATTTATCGATTAATCGACTAATCTAAACGATTAATTTCCCGCACAAAAAAAATTGTTTACTTAAGAATATTTTATTCAAGCAAATGAAATCAAAATTTATATGAAATCCTTTTTTAAATCAAAATTAACGTGCAAAATTGAGTGCAAGAAGCACGTGAAATCAGTTCAGTATTATAGTGTAAGAATGACAGCATATCCACCTGTTCTAGTCTAATAATAGTAACACAATTATAATCAAAAAACACTTTTTAAAGGAGTATTTACCAGAATCTATTTAGGTGAAAAATGTCACTGTGAAGTATTTCTTAAGAAAAAAAAAGGAAGAAAATAATGGAAACCAGAATTCGGTAAAGATAAAACTGTAAAACTTAATTAATTAGACTTTTTTAGGCTTTTTTATTAATGAAATTCAATTTAACCATTAAAACGTAAAAATTTAAATAGATTTTGGAAATAAAACTGATTTCATAGAGCCCTATAATTATAATATTTTTTTGTGGTAATACAAATAGATGTAAGTTAACAATAGCTTTTAAAATACATATATAATAGCAATGATGCAATACTAATTAGTTAAAATAAAGTATCCAATGCAAGAAATCATATGGATTTATTGAACAAATCTGTTAAAATACATAAACAATAGAGCTAATGTTCATTACACAACAAAGGCCTGGCTGCCTGATAATTATTTCTACACATTACAACGAGATCTAATCTTTGTTTAATATTATCCAAGCACCATTTCATTCAGATGTCCACTTAATATTTAATATTTGGCCATTTTCTTTAGGACAGAAATGTTATAGCGGCTGTAATTAGATGAAACGTGTAACTCCGAGTGAGGGTTTGTGCTTTTATTTTGAAATCACGATGTATGCTGTGTTTGTGTAGGTTTATGAATGATTAATCTTGCACATCTGATGAAATGGCGCACGTTGCGTTCCCAGATGAATGTTATAATAAACAAAAACACACAACAACATGCAGAAATGAGTTTGAGACGCTCCACATGTAAATGATAAACGTTTCTGTGAACGCTGTGTGACGCACGTACTTAACCTACACTAAAGCGCATATAGTTATTTAATTAAAAATAAAACTTACTACGTGTACTGCGTTAGGCTAATCAGGACTTGTAATAGCACTTGCATGTTGTTGCTCTTTTGTTGGTTTTGATTGCTATTAAGCACAATTATGCTTAATAGTGATTTTTAAATGGGTGTAAAATATCATGCAGCCTTGGAAAACAGTCTAATAATGTGTTTTATGGATTCTCGTCCGTCAAATGTGCCACTTCCGGTATTTTGCCGGTTAGTCGGCGTGAGCAAAATGAAGTCGACGATTTTTAAAAATCGACTAGTTGCGACGAATCGCACAGCCCTAGTGCTGTGCATTGATTTGAGTAAATGTTTTGACATTTGGTTATAAAGTGATTTAATAATACAATATATGGTGTAAAAACTTCTGAGTGCTGCCCTCTTCAGGTTGAACGGTGGCTACTGCAGGTGAATTGTCCTATTGGACGTTACCTACCCCTGTGACTTATGATGGCACTTACTAACCTCCTCTCCGTCTCCGCTTTTCCAGCATTTTTCAAATATTGCCAGTGGGTGGCGTTAGGCTCTGACCAGGGGTTTCGTTCCCCTTTAATCAAAATCTGATCATTTGCTTCCGCTCTGGAATGGGGTTCCTTCTCTGGTGATGCCAGTTTGACGACTCGGGCAGAATTAGCATAAACAGACCCCTCCAACCATTGGTTTGCTTGCTATGATTGCGAGACAACATCAAACATGCCCTCTATTCATTTTTCCATTGCAGTTAGAAATTCATCACCATACTGTTGCAGCAACTTCTGGTTCACACGGACTTTAGTCAATTAATTAATCACATTTATTGTATGCAAACATTTACATTGCACTAGGCATGGGCCGGTGTGAGATTCTCACGGTATGATAAAATATCACGGTATCACAGTATTGCAATTACAGCAGTAAAATATGCTATTTTTAAATGCCTGGGTAAAAAACAATGTTTGTTTGAACATATTTTTTATTTAATATATTTTATTTTTAAGAAACCTAGAGAACATTTTGGAACAGTAAAGCTAAATAGTTAAAATAAATAAATAAATTGCAGCTCAATAAATTATTTTATGTAAAAAAAAAAAAATCCTCATCACTTAAAGTGAGCTAAACCTGCAGCTCAATACTCAAAACATAATATCTGTAAAAAAAATAAATAATATATATAAAGCAGCAGTCATTAAACCTGCAGCTCAACAAGGTTTTTGGGGACACGCTCACTTTCTACACATTCATCTTTCAGTCCATGTTATGATGCATTAATGTTCACCTTTCCCGAATTAAGTTTGGAGCAGTGAGGTACGAGGATGTGTGCGCATACACACGCACACACACACGGTCTCTCTCCGTACACGCAAAGTTTGTTTTTTAAATGTCGTGATTTTGAACGAATGTAAACAATGGCTGGAGGCTTAGAAGTAGACGTGTTACAATGTAATGATTCTACTAAATCGCAGAAACGTATATATTCTCCTCTCTGAAGTAACTTGAGGGAGGAAACTAGTTTGACGTTAACTAGCAAATTAGCCTTGTTGTCTGCCTCGGTAGCAAGCCAAATGGTATTTATTTTATCACTGAAACAAACGGCGGGTGGGTGAGTCTTGATCAGGGTGAAAGCGGGAGAAATTAAGATGACACAGTTCATGTACAACCTGGAAGTATTTATTTAGCGATCAGTGCTTAAACGTCATCTGTACTGAACATCGTTGTGATTAGTCTACGTTACTGGCAGAGCATGTGAGCGCGAGTGTAGCGATCATATTTCCTTCAGAGCGGAGAGCGTCTTGCTGAAGATTGTTCTCCGCTCGCTCAATACGCTCAGCGCCGCTCGCTCAGCACAAAATGCGCTTTGGTAATTGCTAGTTCCAGAATCTGGAATAGGCGAAGCAATAGTTTATCTAAGCTAGTGTTTTTAAAATCCTGTGAAGATTGAAAGGTGGTTTATTAAACCAGCAGTTTTGGTTTATTTTAATTTGAGAAAGTGTTTTTCTTTTATTTACGCAACGAAATAATTCATTAAGTGCATTTCATCTTGTGTGTGCTTTCATGAGCCTGATAAGCAAGGTGTATTTATGAAATTATAAGTGCATTTTATCTTGTGTGCGTGTTTTGAATGTTTGCACAATAATTGAAGCGGTGTTTTAATGTAAAAGTATACTTTTTCAATTATTAAATTTGTGGCTTCAAAAACAAGACACATTTTTGAATTAATAATTTTTATTTAATACATTTAAATTAATAACATCGCGTTGAAACATAACCGTTACTTATCAGGCTACTGCTTTAATTGAGACATTTATTCAATAATTTCATTATAAACGGGGAAATAAATAGGCCTACTGAAGACATTTAATGTAGGACGTGATCTGAGCGGGATTTTGTTTAGCGGTGAGCGTGAGCAGAACATTAGCGGAGCGTTAGCTTTGGCCGTGAGCGACTGGGCGGAGCCCACGCACACACAGAGCGTAATATTGAGCTGAGCGTCACACCGCTCTGCTTCGCTCACATGCTCTGGTTACTGGAGAAATTTCCATGCGGCAGACTTCGTGTTTTTTGACGGTTGTTAAAGTTCCAGGTAGGCCACGTACACACTGCCGCTAAATTGGGTCGTCAGTTCACCTTTTACTCCTTAATCGCGTTCTGTACACACACAATTCACTAAAATACGGGAGTGACAACCGCATTTACAGAAATTCTATGCAGTGTGTATGCAACCAAACTGAACACCTAGTTGTCCATGACGTATTTGAGCATGCATCAGTGTATTCGTCTGTATGCGAGATGCAAGAAAACAACAGTGAAAGAAGTCTTAACTTAGCACAGGACTTGGTGCACTCATGAGATGTGCGGTAAAGTTACAGTGTTGCCAGATATTCACAACAAGGACAAAACACCAAAATGCTTTGTTTTATAACACCATAATACATTTCATATATCTCATATCTGAGACAGACTCCATAAAGTGCCTGTCTTTATGAGCTAAGACCAAACAGCATGCCTAAAAGTGCTTGCAAATATGAGGACATGGCAACACAGCGCTCTCTAAAACAGTCTGTAGTCAATAAATGGCACATAACGAATGGCTAAACTTCTCTCAAGATGACAGATGTTGCTGTTTACACAAATGCAGGAGTGAGTGCTGTTCTGTACACACATGGGACGATCATTTACAGGACTCACACCTTCATTTAAATGTGGTTGTCACTCCTGAAACTTGCAGTGTGTACGTGGCCGTATTCACCTCCTTCGGCCATCATCCTACACACAGGTGACTCACTGACTGCTCGCACCGGGCCGCGTGACTCGTTACGCTCCTCTGCACACAGCTAAGGGAGTCCTACACTTTCCATCTTTGACGACACTTTGGCTAAAAAACTGCGTATACTGCAGAAACCATATAACGAAAATTTTGGTGTAACTGCGGTATAACCTCGAAACCAGTTATCGTCCCATTATGCCTACATTGCACATACGGAAGTTTTTATATCATCTTTTTAATTATATAATTATATTTCACCTATTTGTTAAATGCCAACACTCAAACGGTGGCTGTCATAAAACAGATTTTCATGACGGATTTATTCAAACATGCATGCACATATATACATACACACCTAATTAATATATTTAGCAAAATGCTCCTCTAGATATTTATAGCTTTATTAGGGTATGTGTACATTTACTTGACTGTTTAGCTGATTAGTGATTACATGAGATATTTCAGTAAGTTGTACTGTATTTTTCAACTCCTTCTGATGTCCTTACGTTTATTTTGAGCAATAACTAGTAGTAAACTGAAGGAGGTGATCATTTCACATGCCACTACAGCAATCTGTCATCCCATTAAACAGCATAAAAACACTTATTATTTGAATATAATCATTAAAATGACAGAATTTGAATGCTGAGACTATTTTCTAAAATCTTTCACATTGAGGGCATGCGGTGTATTTCTTTACATCACTGTTTTTGGTCATGTTTTCGGCAGCAAATTATTGTTTGTTTAATTTATTGTTCAATTTTGAGAATGCAAGTGAATGCAAGCTACAATAAAAATTGAGAGATACAGTCATCTACGTTTTAAGTTTCAGAACAAGTTCATCCCTTTGTTTTGATTCAGAGATTGTGAAACTATGGGTCTTTCAATTCAAATGTAGGTTCTTGTGGTAAGCAAACATTTTCAAATTTAGGGTTGCATTTTATTTGATTGGTTTGCCTTTTACTAACTAAATTAAACGAACATAACAGAAACTTATGAAGACACTCAATCCTTTTATGTCCCGGGATAGTGGAAAGGAATGTTATTTTGGAGCGTCCTTTAGCCATGCGCGCTGCCAGGAGATGGCATTGAATGGACATTTCTTGTCCTGGTAAGGTTTTCAGTACTGTCCTGTTCTGTTGCTGTTTAATGATGAGTCTTTCTGGACAGCTTCTGCATAAAGACTAGACTTCATAAAGTTTGAAAACTCGCCTCTGATGGTGAAAATCTGCTTATCTGACTTCGTCAGAACAAGAAATGAGACTACTGGAAAGCACCTTGGATATGTTGTATAAAAAAAACACGCGTCATGTCATTTGAAACGTCTGGATCTTGTAAACTGCATTTCTACACTTGGCATTAACGTTAACCCTTTACGAATCCAGCGTACCGGCGTCCCGCCGGCCTAGTGGTGACAGGGTAAAGTCGTCAAAAACATCCACGGAAAGCTGAGATTCTTGTGATTTCAACTATGTAAACCATTTTAAGATACAATAAACACAACATGTACAATCAGTGTCTTTATCAGACCACTTTTTGTTGACATAATGCAGACATGCATGATAGTACAGACATACATAGGAATAACACAGTAGGGATGCAATATAACACCAATATAAGAACAAACCCCACAAATTAAATAATGTACTGTGTACAGAAATAGAAATATAGGAAAAACATGTATTTAGATTATAAATATATATGTAATTTTAAAAGTGTACACATTTTGGATTCTATGTATAAATGTCACTATAATGTGTTTATGCTTCAGTTACTATGTGTCAGCATTTATTGACAGTGAATCTGGATGAGAAACTGAATAGCTCTAAGTGTAACCTTTCATTAGAGCCCAAAATGATGACTGTACATTAAAGCATTCAAGAATTACAGCATTGTATGCGTCGTTGGTTACAAAGGGTCGTTTGGAGTCTCCCAAGTGTACTTGTTTTGGAAGCGCCTAGACATAAAATTGTGTAAAACACTAATTTTCTAATATATTGTTTATCAAATGTAATTTGACTTGGTAAGGCTTCATTCTGTGATCCCAATGTATTTTCCAGTTCATACCTCCCAGCTATAGTCATCTGCAGGCTTCTATTTACAAACAAAATGCAGGCAGATTTTTTTTTTTTTTTTGTGTATTCAAAGTGATATTACTCAATATCAGTAAGACTTGCAGTGATTCTGACTGTTGAGAAACAAACCTCAGAGTGTCACCTTTCAAAGGAGACCAACATCATGCATATCATCCAAATGGCTCAAGAACAGCATGCAATTTACTTTGGGTATGATTTTTTTAGGCGTTTTAGGCAAATTTGACAGGAATCGTAAAGGGTTAAATATGACTTGAACACATTTTAAATGGCAGGTGTAAATGCACCCAAATGCGTTATGAACAGACTGTGCTCAGATCACTGAAGCCACATAATATTGCTGCAAATAACCATGTCACTTTTTATGGACTGAACCAATAAAGCATACTTTTGTGGTTTCATGGCTTTTTCTTTTTATTCTGGACTCACAATGTAAAAAACAACTATCTAGTTATTTACCATATTTACCTGTATTACATCTGAAACTTGTTTCTAATATTTCTATATTAATATTTCCCCTTTTCTTCACTCGTAATGCATATTGCTGTTGCAATATAAATTATGGAGAGGGATTTGTAAAGAGAAGTACACAGTTCATCCAGTCAATGACCGTGACGCCTCAAATATTCAAATACAAATGTTGGTTAGAAATGTACAGTATGAAACGCCAGCTTATGAATATCCATACGCATTTAGATTTATTGCTCGTATTTATTAAAATGTGTTCTTGCGATACATGTCATGCAGCTTTACTATGAGTAATGTAATACTCCTTCCTGAATACTTGTGCATTTTTCCTTTTGAAAGTATTTTTATGGCTATTTTGATTTTGTTCAGTAATCTTAACACATTCTTCAGAACACTACTATTGCTCTTTTTTTTTTACTTACTATATATGTTATTATACATATCTACTGTTTCCAACTTGTTTCATTGTGTATCAACATGGACATTGAACAGCTTACTGCAGTTGGATATGCAGTGTTTTGCTTTATTTATTTTAAACTTTTAACCATATCTCGTTTATCAGGATGTTTTGTTTTGTCAGCCATGCAATTATTAATAAACTATTTTTAGTCTTGTTGCTTTCATTCACATTTCACCCTATCAGCCACCATTGGCATTGACAAGCTTTGCTTTACCGTGTTGACATTTCCTCTTGAAACAGCGAGTTTAACTGCAACTTTTTTATAGACGTCGTCTCGTCACACCAGGGAAGTGTGATTTTCAGGTTGATGATGCTTGTCAGAGGCAGGTGGCATGAAAGGGAAACTATTCTAGAGAGCATTTTATTATGTGAGCATTTGGAGTTTCCCCTCCGTGCATCAGTTTTTGGACCTTTATCTCTGAAGAACAAGACTGTACATTTTAAGTGTGCTTCACTTCTAAAAGTTAATTTTGTTGATTTATCTTATAGAAGTGAACTGAATTTTAGATGACCTCAAACTAAAAGCCATATAAGTCTAGTTTCATGGAGTCTTTAGGAGAAGGTCGAACTGGAGAACCATTGAACATTTACATGCATCTAATATTCCAGATTTGACCACAATGATTTAATTTCTGCAAAATCCCCACTTTTTCTCTGGCATCTCAATTCTAACCCATTCGTTTCTTGTTAAGGTGAAATTACGGCAGATGAACTGTTAAGCCGCCTTCAGCAGGTCAAAGATGGCCCTGAGTCGCCCAGCAATGGCTCCACTGAGGAGAGAAGGGAAGAACCTGCTGGTAATTCAACTGTTTTTCTATTTATACAGAATCCATATCATCCAAATTACTTTCCCTATAATTCTGCCATTTCAATAATTTCTTAAATCATTTTCTTGTCATTCTCAGCAACAGAGATGGAGGGCACTGAGGAAAACCCCAGTGGAGAGACCCTTCTTGACTGGCTCAACACCGTACGACAGACAGGGAATACAACGAGGAGCGGATACCGGGGTAATCAATCGTGGCGGGCCGTGAGCCAAACCAATCCCAACAGCGGTGATTTCCGTTTCAGCTTGGAGATCAATGTCAATCGCAACATTGCTGAGCAGCAAACGCAGACGGAAAGGCTGGAAGAGGGCCAGGAAAGACCAGATGGCCCTGTGTCTGAGCCGGAGAGTCTTATGGAGACTGCAGAGGTGGTTGAGGAACCAGTGGTGGATGAGCTGGCAGTTATAGTAGAGCCAGAGCTTCCAGTTCCTAGTACCCCGTACCAAAACACGGAAGTTATTGCACCAGATCCACCAATTGTAGATCCACCAACTGTAGATCCACCAACTGTAGATCCACCAACTGTAGATCCACCAACTGTAGATCCACCAACTGTAGATCCACCAACTCTAGATCCACCAACTCTAGATCCACCAACTCTAGATCCACCAACTCTAGAGCCACCAACTCTAGAGCCACCAACTGTAGATCCACCAACTCTAGATCCACCAACTCTAGAGCCACCAACTGTAGATCCACCAACTCTAGATCCACCAACTCTAGAGCCACCAACTCTAGATCATCCAACTCTAGATCATCCAACTCTAGAGCCACCAACTGTAGATCCACCAACTCTAGATCATCCAACTCTGGAGCCACCAACTCTGGAGCCACCAAGTCTAGATCCACCAACTCCAGAACCTCAAACTCCAGCTCCCCCGACTTTGCCCCCAGTAGAGCAACCACGTAGGGGTCAAATTAGGGCTCGCAGTAGAAGCCCAGAACAGCGACGGACAAGGGCTCGCACTGCAAGAGGTCGCTCGCCGCTCAACCTCGAAAGATTGGACGGACTTCCGCCAACGGAGCACGGCCTGCCTTCTCGCAATCCTGAGATCCTTCCAGAGCCCCAGGTTGAGGGAAGCTCGCGGACTCGGCAGTTGTTCCTATCTAGGCAGAGCACAGTAGAAATGGAAACTCAAGAATCGGAAGCAGCTCCCGAGGTACCCGTAGCACCTCAGGAGAGGGAGGCAAATGCTGGAGAAGCAGGAGCCTCGGGTCGTCGTCCTCCAACTATAATGCTGGATTTGCAGGTACGCAGGGTACGTCCCGGAGAGTACCGCCAGAGAGACAGCATCGCCAACCGTACCAGGTCTCGTTCGCAGACCTCCAACAACACTTTACTGTATGAGACTGAGCGCGGAGGTTTCCGCCGGACCTTCTCCCGTTCGGAGCGGGCAGGAGTGAGAACGTATGTCAGCACTATCCGCATTCCTATTCGCAGGATCTCGGACACTGGACTCGGGGAAGCCACTTCTTTGGCTCTGCAGTCTATGATTCGTCAGATCATGACTGGCTTCGGTGAACTTAGCTACTTTATGGACTCCGACTATCCAGACTCGAACCGTGAAGACAGCCCAGCTGCAGTCCTTGCTGATGAACTGGGTAACCCTGATGCTTCTACCGGAGCCGCTGCAGGTGAAGCGGACTCCTACCTTCCTGGGAATGGAGGCTCTAACCCGGGTGGTTTAGAGGCACGGACAGAAGAGAGGGAAGTGGAGGGGGGAGTGTCCGGTGCTGACAGTCCTCGGGAGAACCGAGGCAGACAGCGGGCACCCATTAGCTTGGATGAAACCGGATCTCTGCCCTTTCTACGACTCGCGCACTTCTTCTTGCTCAACGAGGAAGATGACGACCAGCCCAGAGGTCTCACCAAAGAGCAGATCGACAACCTGTCAATGCGAAACTTCGGCGAGAGCGATGCGTTCAAAACCTGCAGCGTCTGCATTACGGAGTACGCCGAAGGCAACAAATTACGGAAGCTGCCTTGCTCTCACGAATACCACGTGCACTGTATCGACCGCTGGCTCTCAGAGAACTCAACCTGCCCTATTTGCCGCAGGGCGGTTCTGGTTTCCACCAACCGAGAGAGTGTCGTCTAGCCAAAGTTGGTTTTATGGCACTTCGACATCAATTCCTCCCTTTACATTTTATTACCTAGTCAAGTGAGAACTCGTATTGAGATTTTTTCCCCATGCATCCTATATGAAGCCATCAATAAATTATCAGATTGGCTGGTTTCCCCCAATTTACACATCAGTGTATTTTGACGAATCTTACAATGGAATAAATATTGGTTTCAAGATGGAGCCCTGATCATTTACTTGTACTGAACATCAACATTCAGCAAAATTATAGGTCGAGGGGCAAAGTGGTACACACTTTCTTACTAAAAGAGAGATTTGAGATTATAACAAAGTTTGTGTTTGAATAAAAATGAATAATTTGAGCATCAAGAATAGCATTAAGGATCGAGAAAAGTGTAATCTGCTCATGCACAAATACATTTCAATTGGAAAATGCATTGAAACTGCTGCATCTAACATGATTTTGGTTTCATACATGCATAGTGTGTGATGTACCAGTTGCACCGTTATCATAAATGACTAAATACAGATAAATACCAGGACATTTCACCGTAGTTCTGAGTGAATTCGTCATCCTGTATAGAATAGACTTTGATTTGGCTTTTTAAGGTGTTCAGTAATACTGGTTTTGAAAAACATTTGGCCAGTTTCCCAGTAACAAACACAAAAGGCTGTAAATATGCTACATGGACACATCAGGTGGTATTTCTGCCCGTCTTCCCAAACGACGAGGATGCATCAGTTGACTGACTCAAATTTACTTCATATTATCTTAAGAAAAAAATTGGCAATATTGTGCAATGAGGAAAATGTAAAGGACGTTTTGACATTGACTTGTATGTTGTAGTCTGTAAATATTAACATTTAAAATGAAGACCTAAGTGGAAGTTTTTCTAACAGTTCTGTACATTGAGAATAGCTTCGTTTATCCTACTCCGAGGAGGAAATTATTTTTCTCATTATGTAATGGTTGGGAGCTAAGGTCCTCTCGTCCCATGCTAGTAAAACAAGTGCAGTGTTATTTAGAAACAGTAGATGAAATATCGATCTATATTGTTTCTGTGTTGCCTTGGGATACTAACCCTAAGCATAATGTTCTCCACCATGAGTTGCATCAATATGAATATCAATATAAAAATGCATATTCTTATGTTCAGAGGTCATGTATTATAAGAGCAAGTTAATAGAATTTTGTCAGCATATTTATAGCTTATATTTTGAGTCATCTTTTGACTAGCTTCCAGTTTGCTGTGTTTAAAATGAATAAATTGGTTTCCTCACTTGACCATTTCTCTGTGGCCTCGCCATCACGTTTAGTGCTGCTGTGGAAGAAAGGAGCTTACAGTGAATCTCAGCCCTGCTTTCAGCCAGTCTCTAATTTAGCAATACATGCTGTGAAAGGTTTTATTGGTTCTATACAATCTGGTTCAAGGTTTGTATTTACCAATGATATTGGTTTTCCACAAATGTTCAGCATTATTTTGAATTATTCTTTTGGTGATATTGGCTTGTATCACACCAGTGCTTACTGCACACAGACGTCTCACACTTTCTGCTCGGATGATAGACAACTACTAAATATCGATCAGTCTGTTCTGGCTTCATCAAGCCATGTTATTTGTATATTACAATAAATAAAAAAAACATGTACAGCAACGTGACTGCGATTGTTTGTTTTGAAAAAACAAACAAGTTGCATTTTATTATTTTTGATGTGATTTCACTCGTGTATTTGTTTTATACCAGTACTACTGTTTTTAGTTTTTGCAAACACTAATATAAGTACCTTGATGCAGTTTTGAATTGATATGGTAAACATAAACCTAAGATGATTTGTTCATTGAACTAAATCATGTTCAAAATGACAATATCTGCACATGACTCTTATTGCATCACAAGGATCTGTCAATTGAAAAGACTGCTTGGAAATAAGTAGCTTGTATTAATCTTAATGCATAGTTTTATGGAAACTGATTAACTATTATATATTTAGATTATTAAAACTTTGAGGATAAGATCCATTGACACCTGGGGCATTTTGGTTTGACTAGATATCATGATATACTGTACGCTAGGTGAGGCAGTTAAACTGCAAACACTGTGATTTGTTTTACTGTACTGTATTTTTTCTGTATTTTGTTGTTTTCCCCCTTTGATTTAAGAATCAAATATTCCTTACTTTTAACCACTCAAGCGGCCGTGATTGGTTCATCCTGTCAAGCGATTGGTTCATTCTGACAAGCGCTGAGAAAAGTAACAGCTTCCACGCGACAACCGTAAATATGCTGTTCCGTAGTAGGACGATCAATTTACAGTAGGCTAACGACACCGATCAACTTTGACAGACTGAATTAAAAATACATTGATTTTAAGCAATCATATTTGAGTAATTAAGCGCCGTCTAATAGTTATTGTGTGTCTGTGATATGTGGCTGTGTGTAATAGAGTGATTACGGCAGGTGACCAGCGCTTATTATTCTCCAGTTAAACTGGTTTCTGTGATCTTGTGAGTTCAGGCAGGTTAGCACAGGTGATATCGTCGGTGATAACATGGCTCTACGCGTATGCAGCACTTTTCTCCGTTCTTACTCGACCCATGGCAAGGTAACAAAGTCTCTCTCTCTGTAGTTTGATAATTATCCTCGGATAGAAAGCGCTAACGTAGTGCATGGCAACACATATATTTATATATATTATAGAAACGTTTGTATGAAGTTACAACTTGCAGGTTAATGCCGTTTCATTACTGTAAAAATGTGAGAGATTTCCCGGAAGCGAATTTATGAATCGTACTATGATGAAGGCTTGGCTCATGAATATTAATTAGGGAACTTGACGCTCGGCCACTGATTGGCTCAAAGTCATGCGTCTGTTAAGACTACCCGGTTCTTACTGTTTCAGTTCGGTTCACATTTACAGCGCTTTTCACAATACGAATCATTTCAATACAGCTTTACAGAAAATACATGCTTCAGATATTTTAATCAAGAAGCCAGAACATGTTGGACGCTGTATGAAAGTTACTTAGAGAGTTGGAGTTGTTAATATTCATGAGATTATAAATATTGATGTGATTTCATTTCCTGATAATTTGATTGGCTGTGACAGACAACGTTCCATATATCTTAACGAATTAATAGTTATTTAATACGAATAGATACGTTTGGAATAATTCATATATTTTTATGGTTTTGATGTTTACTCATGTTTACCAGGACTGCATTTTTTAAATCAAAAATACAGCAAAACAGTAATATCGTGAAATATTATTACAATTTCAAATAACAGTTTCTATGTTATATATGTAAAACTATAATTTATATCTGTGTTCAAAACTGTATTTTCAGCATCATTACTCCAGTCTTCAGTGTCACATGATCCTAATAATCTTTCTTATTATTATCAGTGTTGAAAACTGCTTATTATTTTTGTGGAAAACTTGAATAGAACGTTCATTTCTTTTAATCGAAATTATGTATCTATATAAATATAAATAGCATTATAAATATCTTTACTTTATTTTTTGATCAATTCAATTCATCCTGAATAAAAGTGTCTTTAAAAATATCTTACTTTTGAATGGTGGCGTAAGAATCACAATATTTGAGGTTAAAAGACAAATATGCACGACTACATTTGCATAAACCATTGTGAGTATTATAATAAATGACTGTATTAATAAATAAAACATCTATGAAGAGCATGTATTGATGTTAAGGTATGCATAGAAACAATGTGTATCACGTGAAATAAAATATGAAGGCCGATCTGTGGGTACTTCATTTCGTTGTACGTTCATCACTAACACTTCTTTGCTTGCATGATTATCTCTGTTTTTCTCCCTCAGTCAGTTCTGGGTGGACTCGCATCAGTCCGGCTCAAAGGTTCCTGTCCCGTTGACATCAGTCATCTGGACCACCTGGTGCTCACGGTCCGAGACCTGAACAGAACCACGCAGTTTTACTCCAAGGTTTTGGGGATGGAGGTCATCACGTTCAAGGTAGACTGTCACTCAATACAACACCACACGGTGGCGGCAGAGTCTAAGCAATCCTGTCTCTTCAGGGCGACCGCAAAGCTCTGAGCTTCGGAGAGCAGAAGCTGAACCTGCATCAGGCTGGGGAGGAGTTTGAGCCCAAAGCCCGAACCCCGACCCCGGGGTCAGCTGACCTGTGCCTCATTACCAGAACCCCCCTGACAGCCGTCGCTGCACACCTCAAGGTGACGTATTCTGCTTCGGACAGAACTGGAGCTAAGCTTTGTGTGTGAGAGGGGTTGTTTGGAATCGGCCACAGGGTGTAGAATTGCAATGGAATTGAAATTAAAAACAAAGTCATGTAGCAGATACATTGAGTGGTCTAATACAAATTTAACCAATAAATAACAGCTATTAGTTTTTGACTATTTATGCATATTTATTAATTTTACCATAGAGTACCATAGAATGTCTATTCTCGTCATAATTCTCTGATAATTAGTATTTTTAAGTTCTTCCTGCATGCTTCATAATTAAAGCAATATGCTAATCACAGGCTGTAATTCAGTAAAATGACATGCAGTTCTATAAACAAGAAGTTCATGTTGAGTAGCTTATATTTGAGACGCGATATTACCTGTTACTCTCCGAGGTGAGTCACTAAACAATTAAAACAATTAATAATCAGACAAAGATACAAGCTTATTTAAACATAGAATAAACCACAATTATATAAAGCACTGTGAGCAATTCAATACGATTAAAACCGTTAAGAACATAAACCTATTGACTTCGAGTGGTTGATTATAAGTATAGAAACAGTGTAGTACTATTAAAAATAATAATACTAATAGTTTATTAAAAAGCAGACATATACAAATGTGACCCTCTCTGTGAAATCCAGGCTCAAAATCTAATTATGAGATAACGAGCATCAAAGCTTGATTTCTACCATATTTATATCATTTCAATCTTTGGCATGACCTTACGCTGTCAATATTAAAGATATAAAGGTTTAATTTCCACAGAATGTTCTTTATCATATGAAAGATTCTTTTTTGTGTAGAAAACAGCAAATCATAAAAAAATGACTTTAGCTGGGTTTTCACACATACTCTGCAAATGTAGAAAGATGAGCTTACATTTGAAACACAATATTACCAGTTATTTTGTCTATTTTTACAGAAAGAAATATGTATGTATATTTATATATATATATATATATCAGAGCAGCTGTTTATTTCCGAATGTTTTTCCTGGTCTTGAACTCTGCCAATCAGAATCAGGTGGCAAAGCGAATTATTAAATAAAGTTGATTATAATAAATACAATTTGAACATATTTCTATTGCTAACATTACTAATGTCACCAAACTAAAACACCCTGCGTGTTTCGTGTAGTGAAAATAAAATGTGTAATTAAAACGTTACACACACAGTACAGCAGTAAATGAATTTCTTAGAGTCTCAATTGAAATGATCGTCATCCTGTTCCCTATCTCAGTTTACACGAAAGACTTGACCTTTACGAGCGCTGTGCGGTTCACAGATCACCCCTGAAGCCTGCAGGTGATGGTCTGCTGCTGTGTTGCAGGTGTGTGGAGTGATGATAGAGGAGGGGCCCGTGGACAGGACCGGCGCCGTGGGGCCCATCCGGTCCCTCTACTTCCGTGACCCGGACCACAACTTGATTGAAGTCTCTAATTACCAGCAGTAGCCAGCAGGGGCTCTGCATCCTCCGTGCCTTAAGATGAAGATGAACATGTACTCAGATGCCTTCCCAATGATGTTTTTAATGAAATAAATAATTAAACATTAAAGTTGTTTCACTTGTGCTTTCAGCTGAGCTAATATTCCCTTATTTGTGTAACTTCTTTAATGTGGCTGCCGCGATATGAAACATTTAAACATGTAAAGGACTTCAAGCGTTGTCCTGAAGAGGTTTCTGGGGGGGTGCAGATGTAGCCACCGGGGGGGGGACACTGCAGCATTCAGTGAGGCAAGAATATACTGATAAAATGATTTTGTGGTGAAGTAAATGCTACAGTAATGTAATTTATAAAATTTTAATAAGAGTAAATTCAATATCAGTACTCAATTTAAGCGTGTAGAATTTAAAGTTTGAACATAAGTATATTTTACTTGTAATTGTTATTT
Source organism: Oxygymnocypris stewartii (assembly GCA_003573665.1). Taxonomy (NCBI): domain Eukaryota; kingdom Metazoa; phylum Chordata; class Actinopteri; order Cypriniformes; family Cyprinidae; genus Oxygymnocypris; species Oxygymnocypris stewartii. The sequence continues at coordinate 49,252 of QVTF01002039.1, read as the reverse complement.
TTACCAGTAAATATCAACGTTGTTCCCATCATGCACTTGGGCATGAGTAGTTTTTGTGCTGTTGTCGAGATGTATTCACACTGTTTGTTATTAGGTTTAGTAAACGGCTGTTTTATGACATCTAGAGGTCATGTTTATCTCAAAATGACCCATTCATACCCGAACACTATTCACTGACTATCCCCATCACTGTGTATCATGTGTCTCAGGTCTCTGTGTTCATACAGATAATAATTACATTGTCAACATATTACCTTAAAATTAATAACAATCTACTTGATTTCATGCGTGCTTGTATCTTAACCACATGCTTTGTAGGCTTTTATTAAATGCTATGATGTTTGATTATAGTTTACGCAATGTGACCGATTTAAATGTACTTAAGTATAGCACGGTAAACTTAAAATAATTAAGTAGAAATTACTCATCAAACTCTACTCGGCCATGTTAAACTGACTAATTTCCTTTACTAATTTTAGATAACTTAGTTAAGCAGATTGACTTAACTCCGTATTTAAAAATATGCATTCAAAAACTTGCCAAATACAAATTAAGTACATTTAATTTCTTAGCACACTGACACAGTGCGCCGAATCCATGAAAAGCGTCTCTTCTATTTTTTTGCACCCTCAGATTCTAGATATACAAATATTGTCCGATCATAACAAACCATAAATCAATGGAACGCATATTTATTTGTTTATTAAGTCTAAATCTCAATTTCAGAAAGTTGACCCTTATGCCTGGTGTTGTGCTCCAGGGTCAAGTGTTAGCTCTTTTCCTTCTTCCGTCTCAGTAATTGATGATACAATCATGCGTTTAGTAGCACAATGACTGATTATTTCCTATCGTCACATTCTCTGAGCACGAGCGGTGAGCGATGTGTCACTGATAATACGTGACATTATTGTTTCCTCCTCTGCTATGCTCGTATAAATCTATCATCAGGAAAGTGCTGATTAATCTGTTTCAGCAGAACATGTTTATATTCGTTGTTGTGTCCCTGTCAAAGTACATGATGATGATGATGATGATGATGATGATGTGATTCAGCAAACAGCACAAGGGTCTGTTTACCACGGCGTAAATACTAGCTTCAGCAAATCTGCCGACCACAGCTTTCTGTATTCAATACAACATCTCAAAAACACAATGCCTTACATTTAAAAGTACATTAAACTTAAAAATCGAGTTGAATTTCACATACATTATTAAAAGGCGTTTTACCGATCATATCATCTTTGCAGTGTACTATGGTAAATAAATGTACTGTTATATTGTAGACCATAACGTTTTCATAAACAAAAACTTTCATGTGGTTTTAATTATATTCTAATACTTACAAATGGCTCAATATGTCATATTTGGATTCATATGTTTATTTGAGTTATGATTCCACAATATAACATTTTAACTAACGTGCATGATGTCTGAATTAGTCGCGCACATTTCTTAGACTAAAACGATCCATCAGCTGAAGATTTGAGCATTCATCCACACTATTACACAGAACCAGCTAATCCAGATCTCCAGGATCACTAGAAACGTCTATAAATACATCTTCATTAGTCCCGTTGTTCCTGGTTTCTCTTGGTTTCTGTGTGTGTTTGTTGTTTTAGTTACTCATTACCTTCACCTGTGTCTTCTTTAGGTGCTCGTTTATTGTGTTCTTCAGTCCTGTTTTGTCCGATCTCATTGTGTTGATCAGTGGTTTCACGGCTCATCTCATCTCTTCAGGTGCACTGTGTATCTAGGAGAATGAAGAGTATTCAATCACTGATCCAGAGTGAACATTTAAACTGTAAAAACAGCGAGACAGCGTCTATTTGCAACTATAGCGGCCTTTAATAGAGATCCAATTACAGAGAAAAGGTGCAATGCCAAGGGTAGCGCTTCATTTTACTGTGCTGTTCTGCATGTAATCACTAAGTATTAACAACAACCGAAACTAGGTACACAAACTATGAGCCTAACTATATAATAGATGCCTTTTATTAATCAGAATTACTTTGGTAAATTACACTGTATGGGCACCTACTGTAAAATAATGTACGAACAATTTTGCACTTTAAATAAATAAGTTTACATAGACATTTAAAATCAGTGTTTTGCATGTCAGGTCATTCATTCACATTGCAATTGATTTTTAAAGACATAACGGTACAATGTATACTGGAATGTATATGATTGTGTTTGTTCTGAACACAAAGGAAGATATTCTGAAGAAAGTTTGTAATCAGGCCGTTCTGGGGCACCATTGACTGATTAGTAATGCAATTGTAAAAGATTATAATATGAGCGTAGAGTTCCCGTAAAGCCTAAACCTTCGGTTTCTTCTTCTTGGTATAACAGTTGGACTTAAGCTATCTTAGATTACTTATAATCTCTAATCAGTTTTTATTTCCATATCTGCTACCACACATTCACACACTTGAAGTATGTGCTTTATCTTGAGGGCACATCTTAAAAGCAAGCACTGCTCTACGTCAAAAGGCTTTGGAGAAATCATAAAAGTCCCTTCCTTCAAATCAGAGCTTCCTTCTTTCTGTTTGTTCGGTCTCTATCTCAGGATAGTTGCCCAAAGCTGATTTATTTGGTTATTTGACTCTCTTAAACCATTCTCTGTTGGGTTCATTGGGTTCACATTTGGGTTCATTGTCTTGTTTTGTTTAAGATCATCTATGAAGTGTTTCCGGCTTCCTTGTGTTTAAGGGTGTCTTTGACATCCTCATAACTGGCTGCTGACTGTGACATTGTGTTTTTATTTATTATTAGTTTTCCCCGTGGGTTAATAGTAAAAATTTCCCAGTAACATGTAAACCATTAACCAACACGCCTTTGACAGCAAATGAAATCACCCGAATGAAAACCAGTTTTTTTTCAATTTTCTTTGTCTAAGAATGTGAGAAAATGACTCACTGATAGTGAAAATATGAAATATGATGTGCTATTTGCTTAAATGGCAGATTCGTGTCTACTACTTGCTTAAATGGCAGATTCGTGTCTACCTTTGTGTGCAGGTGAGGACACGTTCGAGCTGCATTCGGCGCAGCTGGAGCTGGAGGCCGTGGAGACACGGATCCGCGAGCTGCTTGGGAAACAGGCCCAGCTGAGGAAACGGATAGCAACGCTGGAAACATCTCGGGCTGACGCTCATAAGTCCGGGGTAAGTATGCAACGTGCTGCTAACGCTCCCACCACCTCTACTCCGTGTGTTTCTCTGCACAGGCCCCGTGCACCCGGGACGCGATCGTCACAGATGGCCTTCACTCCGGCGCCGGGAAACCACGGACCCTGGGTGCAGCAGCGGAAGACGCGATCCAGGCCCCGGGCGACGACTTCTCCCCCCCCGGTCTTCGACATCTCATCCCGGAACCGCTTCGCCCCTCTCTGCGAGACTGATCGTGACGCTGTGGTCATCGGAGACTCAATCGTCCGGCATGTCCGTGCTACATTAGCTGAAGGTAAAGTGCACACTCATTGTCTCCCTGGTGCTCGTGTTCTTGATGTTTCTGTGCAGATACCCGCGATCCTGAAGGATGACGAGAGCGTTGCAGCTGTTGTGATTCACGCGGGGGCTAACGACACCAAGCTGCGGCAGACGGAGACACTGAAGAGGGACTTCAGGAGCCTGATCGAGACGGTACGCAGCACATCGCCCGCGACGACGATCATCGTGTCAGGACCTCTTCCCACGTATCGACGAGGACACGAAAAGTTCAGTAGACTGTTTGCTTTAAATGAATGGTTGTTTTCATGGTGTACAGAGCAGAAAATTCTCTTTGTCAATAATTGGAATCTTTTCTGGGAGCGTCCTAGGCTATTTCGTGCTGATGGCCTGCACCCCAGCAGACTCGGTGCAGAACTCCTGTCGGACAACATCACCAGGACGCTACGCTCCATTTGACTAGTAAGCCAATTCTCCAATAACAGCTATGATGACTTTTGTTCTACCCACTTAAAAGATAAAGGTACTTGTAGTGTCCAATCTATACAGACTGTGTCTGTTCCCCGAATATTGAGTTCAAAATATAAATTTAATGCAGGATCTAGAACAAATCTGATCGTGATTAAACCAGAAAAATGCAAAATAAATGAACAAAAACTATTTTTAAAACTTGGGCTCCTAAATATCCGATCACTTACACCGAAAGCAGTTATTGTAAATGAAATAATCACAGATAATAGTTTTGATGTACTGTGTCTGACTGAAACCTGGCTTAAAACAAATGATTATTTTGGTCTAAATGAATCTACTCCACCAAGCTACTGTTATAAGCACGAGCCTCGTGAGACTGGTCGTGGCGGCGGTGTCGCAACAATATATAGTGATATTCTCAATGTTACTCAGAAAACAGGATACAGGTTTGACTCATTCGAAATACTTATGCTTAATGTTAAACTGTCAGATAAGCAAAATAAATCTGTCCTATCGCTTGCTCTGGCTACTGTGTATAGACCGCCAGGGCCATATACAGATTTTCTAAAAGAATTTGCAGATTTCCTCTCAGACCTATTGGTTACTGTTGATAAAGCACTAATTGTTGGAGATTTTAACATTCACGTTGATAATACAAATGATGCTTTAGGACTTGCGTTTACTGACCTAATAAACTCTTTTGGTGTCAAGCAAAATGTCACCGGGCCCACGCATCGTTTTAATCATACGCTAGATTTAATAATATCGCATGGAATTGATCTAACTGATATAGATATCATACCTCAAAGTGATGATGTTACTGACCATTTCCTTGTATCGTGCATGCTGCATATTACTGATATTAACTATATGGCTCTCCGTGTTATCGCCCAGGCAGAATTATTATTCCAGCCACTAAAGACAGATTCACAAATAACCTGCCTGATTTATCTCAACTGATCTGTGTACCCATAAATACAGATGAACTAGACACAATTACTAGCAACATGGGAACTATTTTCTCCAATACGTTAGAAACTGTTGCACCCATCAAATTAAAAAAGGTTAGAGAAAAACGTGCCGCGCCATGGTACAACAGTTATACCCATTCTCTCAAGAAAGAAACTCGTATTCTTGAGCGCAAATGGAGAAAAAGTAACTTGGAAGTGTTTATAATTGCGTGGAAAAACAGTATGTCCAGCTATAGACAGGCTCTAAAAACTGCAAGAACCGAGTATATCCGCAAACTCATAGATAATCACCAAAACAATCCAAGGTTTTTATTTAGCACAGTGGCTAGATTAACAAATAAACAGATGTCACCCGATCTAAATATTCCCTCACAGTTTAATAGTAATGACTTTATGAATTTCTTTACTGATAAAATAGATAATATCAGAAATACAATAACAAACATAGATTCTACAGTGTCTAGTACTTCAGCATCATTCATCGCACCCAAAGAAAAACTGCAGTGCTTTAGAACTATAGGACAGGATGAGCTAAACAAACTTATCACTGCATCTAAACCAACAACATGTTTATTAGATACTGTACCTACTAAACTATTGAAAGAGTTGTTACCTGTAGCAGAAGAACCGCTTCTCAATATTATTAACTCCTCGTTATCTTTAGGTCACGTCCCAAAACCATTTAAGCTGGCAGTTATTAAGCCTCTTATTAAGAAACCAAAATTAGATCCTTGTGAACTGGCAAATTACAGGCCCATCTCAAATCCTCCGTTTATGTCGAAAATATTAGAAAAAGTAGTGTCTGCTCAATTGTGTTCCTTTTTGCAAAAAAATGATATCTATGAAGAATTTCAGTCAGGTTTCAGGCCCCGCCATAGCACATAAACTGCACTTGTTAAAATTACAAATGACGTGCTTCTTGCGTCAGACAAAGGCTGTATCTCGTTGCTAGTTTTACTTGATCTTAGTGCTGCGTTCGACACTATAGATCATGACATACTGATAGATCGATTACAAAACTATACAGGTATTCAAGGGCAGGCTCTAAGATGGTTTAGATCCTTACTGTCCGATCGCTACCACTTTGTTTATTTAAACGGGGAGTCATCTCAATTATCACCAGTAAAGTATGGAGTACCACAAGGATCTGTCCTAGGTCCTCTATTATTTTCATTATATATGCTGCCCCTTGGTAATATTATTAGAAAATACGGGATTAGTTTCCATTGTTATGCTGATGATACTCAACTATATATCTCAACAAAACCAGATGAAACTTCTAAACTATCTAAGCTAACAGAGTGTGTTAAAAATATAAAAGATTGGATGACCAGTAATTTTCTTCTATTAAATTCAGATAAGACCGAGATATTACTTGTTGGACCTAAAAACAGTACACAGAATCTCTTGGATTACAATTTGCAACTAGACGGATGTACTGTTACTTCCTCTACAGTTAAAAATCTGGGTGTTATATTAGACAGCAACCTATCTTTTGAAAATCATATTTCCAATGTTACAAAAACAGCATTCTTCCATCTTAGAAACATTTCCAAGCTACGGAACATGTTAAGTGTTTCTGATGCAGAAAAGTTAGTTCATGCATTCATGACCTCTAGACTGGACTATTGTAATGCACTGCATCTTCAATAAACAAGCTACAGATAGTACAAAATGCTGCGGCTAGAGTCCATACCAGGTCAAGAAAATATGACCATATTACTCCAATTTTACAGTCTCTGCACTGGCTACCTATTAAGTTTCGTATCAGTTACAAAATATTATTACTTGCCTATAAGGCCCTAAATGATTTAGCTCCTGCGTACCTAACTAATCTTTTATCACGCTACAATCCAACCCGCTCCCTAAGGAACAAAACTCTGGACTCTTGGTAGTACCTCGGATAGCAAAGTCCACTAAAGGAGGGAGAACTTTTTCATATATGGCTCCTAAACTCTGGAATAGCCTTCCTGAAAACGTTCGGGGTTCAGACACACTCTCTCTGTTTAAATCTAGATTAAAGACGCATCTCTTTAGCCAAGCATTCATATAATGCATCTCACAATCTTGTACTGCCAGTCCATCTGAACACATGCACATTATTATGCTTTAGCTTGGGTTATACTGATAATTTCATCCAGGGTTATTCCTGGATGGAGCCGCTGCTACGCTAATTGTCTTACTGTTTCTATGTTACTGCCACGGTAACATCCCGTGGTAGTTAGGAATTACACAAGCTTCAGTCTGGATCCTACCCTTAAACGATAGAGATGACCGAACACCTGAGAAGAGACGATGACAACCCCTCCGAGGACCTCCGAGATGAGCCCCCAGAGACAGAGCTCCAGTGAGGACCTCGTCACCTAGACATCCATCGGGGAAAGACCCCTGGAACCAGTGGACCACTTACACTCTGACTTTGCTGCAGTTGGAACAAACTACTGATTCGTCTGGCCGGAGGGGAACTGCCCCCCCGACTGAGCCTGGTTTCTCCCAAGGTTTTTTTCTCCATTCTGTCACCGATGGAGTTTTGGTTCCTTGCCGCTGTCGCCTCTGGCTTGCTCAGTTGGGGACACTTCATTTCCAGCACAATCATCGACTTGATTGCACAGATATTATTAAAGTGAACTAAGCTGGACAATGCCATTACTAAATTCAATAATGAAATGCATTCAGCAGATAATTGAGTGTTAAATCCTGTCATTTTACATTATTGACAAATTTGCCTATTTTGATATTGTGCAGTGCTTTGTTACAATTTGTATTGTTAAAGGCGCTATATAAATAAAGGTGACTTGACTTGACTTGACTATTTGACACTGCTGTGCAACAAAAATCCCCTGTATGCATCTTTCTATAGTTTCTGGTTTCTTTCCAAGGAAGTTACAAGACACAAAGACATTCCTTTTGTTCACTGCTGACAACTCACATGCATCAATAGACGATCACATGCGTCATGTAACTCCAAACTGGAATTACCTATAACCTGTGGCAATTACGGAAAGTGTGCCATTGATGGCACATCTGACACTAGATTTATGTTTATCGCACTCATCGTCAGGTAAACCGACGCTGTTGAGCACACTATTGAGTGTTCAGTGCATGTGTCACCTGGAACAATGGAGGAAATTCGGCAGACGTTTACATTTTTACGTTTATTGTCCTCACAATACTTTGAGAGTGTCTTGGGAGAAGTTTCTTCTACAGTCTGTGGTATAGAGATACACTGGCCTGCTAACCGACCATACCGTGTCTTTTGTTCAGCTAACCCCACTTCCTTGTAAGTTATCATTTAACAGACAACTGTATCCAAAGTAAACTTATTACAGGAACAATATTCCCGAAACAACTGGGCATTAAGTGCCTTTCTTGAAAGCTCATGACTCATTTCTTTCACGTATTTGACAACAAACTTGAACTTCAACCTCGCCACACTGTCCTCCACTGCTGGATTGATATAAAACAGAGGATTTCTGTCGATTCAGCTGTTTCGACATTGAAGGAGAAAATATCAACTCCCCAATATTTGACCCTTGTTTGTGTTTGTCTGTTCAGACGTGGAATGGAGGATGAAACACTGAGACGGGTTTCTCTTACCCCCAATATTGAATTAACATTCACCTATTGACTCTCCAAATATAGGCCACGTTAATACACACAATCTTACTACAAACACAATGTTTAGTTTGAACTCAGGAGACTAGCTGTGATGTAAATTGAAGAACACTTTGGAGGAAAACATTTCCTATTCCTAACAGTATACAATTTTAATTTTAAGATATATATGTGGCCTTGGATCACAAAACCAGTCATAAGGGTCAATTCTTCTAAATTAAATCATATATAAATAATAATCTTTCCATTGATGTATGGTTTGTTATGATAGGACAATATTTGTAAATCTGGAATCTGAGGGTGCAAAAAAACTCAATATTGAGAAAATCATCTTTAAAATTGTACAAATGAAAGTCTTAGCAATGTATAATACTTATCAAAAATGAAGTTTTGATATATTTAGGGTAAGAACTTTACAAATATCTTCATGGAACATGATCTTTACTTATTATCCTAATGATTTTTGTCATAAAAGAAAAATCCATAATTTTGACCGATACAATCTATTTTTGGATATTGCTATAAATATACCCCAGTGAGTCCAGATTGGTTTTGTGCTCCAGGGACACATATGGTAACACTATAGTATGCTGGTTTGGTCTTGCCAGAGGAGATGTTTTTTTCTGTCGCTGGCTGAGTTTCGGTTTCTTGCCGCTTCGTCTTTGGCTTGCTTAGCCGGGGACGCTTGACTGATTGTACAGACGTTATTGAAAGAGAGCTGAGTGATGACAGCACTCAATCATGAACTGAATTTAGCTGAAAAAATGTACTCTTTGTCATTGTCCTCTTGCATTATTGACTAACTATTTCCTGTTGACACTGTAGAGCTGCTTTGACTCAATCTGTATTGTATAAAGCGCTATATACAGCGGGCAAAATAAGTATTGAACATTACACCAATTTCCCAGTAAATATATTTCTAAAGGTGCTTTCGGCTTTCATTTTTCACCAGATGTAGGTAACAAGCCAAATAATCCATACATACAAATAAAACAAAACAAATAAGTTCTGAAATTAAGTTATGTGTAATAAAATTGAATGACACAGGGGAAAGAAGTATTTCAATTTAGCTTTGTTGGTAATGACAGCTTCAAGACGCCTCATGTAGGAGAAAATACACTGTAAAAAAAACAGTTGAGCAAACTTAAAAGTTTAAGGTAATCAGCTTCAGCAGATTTTTTAGTCTTCACAATTTAATTTATCTTTTGTTGTATAAACTTAAAACATCAAGTTGAGAAAACTCAACAATCTGCTGAAGCTGGTTGCCTTAATCTTTTAAGTTTGCTCAACGTTGAATTATTTTGTTTTGTTTTACAGTGTGGCATGCATTGCTCAGGTGTGATTTTGGCCCATTCTTCCACACAAACCGTCTCAAATCTTGATGTTTCTGAGTCTCTTCTATGAACTCTTTAGTTCTTATTTATGGATTCACGTCAGATGATTGTCTTTCTCTGGATCCAGTCGAGAGTTTGCTTGGCTGTGTTTGGGATCATCTTCATCATCCTGGTTCTGTAGGTGTTGGACTGAAGCAGCTAATATTAATTTGCACTGACGAGTTGCAGGGTTGCTTTCTAATCACTGATAGATTTCAGCTGGTGGATCCATGCCTTCATGAACCTCGCTTTCTTCATGCGTTCAATACTTGTCCCCCCTGTGTCAGTCCATTTTATTACACATAACTTCATTTCTGAACTTACTTGTTTTGTTTTATAAGTATGTATGGATTACTTGGGTTATTATTGACATCTGGTGAACATTTCAAGTCAACAGCATCTTTAGAAATATATTTATATTCACTAAGAATAAAAATATTTACTGAGAAATATGGTGATGTGTTCAATGCGTATGTTACCCGCTGTAAATAAATGTGACTTGACTTTGGGGACCAGTTCTCACTATTGACTAGTCGCTTAATAGCATTCCTATTATTAACATACTGGCTGTTTATTAGTATTTATCAAGCTCATATTCTATATGACCTTATTCTACAGTCAATACCTAAACTTAACAACTACTTTACTAACTATTAATAAGCAGCATATAGGGTTTATTGAGGAAAAAGTCCCGATGATTTGTTAATAGCAAGAATTAGACCTAATAATATGCCACAATGGAGTTCCCGAAAACATGGCAGAGTTACCAAAATGTTGACTATTTTATTTTTAAATTAAAGTACCAATATTAGATCCAGTACCACCATTTGGATATATCATGATCTATAAGGCACAGTTATAGCCCCCATGATGATAACTCTATTTAGTGTCTGATGTAAATTAGTTCTGTTTTGAAATGTTAATGTTTCATTGGTGTACAAGCTCCTGCCATGTCCCTAATCATCATTACTTCATTTTCATAGAGCTTTTTCTTTCTTTATTTACTTTTATTAGAGTTAAAATCTCATCTTAATCTTTTTTTGAGAAAATGTTACATTTAAGTCCTATCCACATTTAACATTTCTATTGAGAATTTCAGGCACCATTTTTTTGCCACCAACAATATCTTTTTGACACGAATCCCTTTAATATTTATCCCTAAATCATGTGTGAATGGAAAAGCAAGCAGTATAAACCTGCTGATCCCAGACACAGGACACAATCTCCAAGTAGCTGTCAACGCTGGATTGAACTTAACACCTGAAGTTGTGTTCATATCTACTTTCAGTTTGCAGCAATACATGTTTGATTGTTGTAATTCACCTCATTAATGTTTAACATGTTTCAGTTCAACTGTTCCTCTACACTGCATATAATGTAAACCTATACAATAATACAGTCTCCTTGACTAATAGAACTACTAAGATGATGAAAACTCTTTTACTTTTCCTTTCTTCATATTCTCAGTGGAATAAAAATCAATGAGACATAATCATGTATAGTAATACATTTCATCTTTATTGAGTTTCAGTCCAAAGAAGATGTTAAATAATTCAAGCCGAAGTCATCACAAAGATTCCATTATACAACATTTAAAAAGCGCATACTAGAGAAAAAACATTTATATTTACAAACAAACCTTTTGGTATTTTGAGAAATATTAATAAATATTGCATAAACTTATTTGAAAACAGACACAGCAAGAAATGAGACAGTTCTACAGTATATAATGCACATCGAGAGAGAGAGAGAGAGAGAGAGAGAGAGAGAGAGAGAGAGTAACATGTTTGATTAGTACTTCTAATTAAATAAAATCCTACACGTCGTTGCATTTCACACACACAAAAAAATATGAATTATACATTATTAATGATAAAGCAGCATGCTGTTTACTGCAGCTGAGCCAGCAGTGGTTTACAGTCATCTAAACGGTCCAGGCCTTCGACTGCTTCGATCAGCCTCTCCACCCTCTCGTTGGACAGAACTGCACCTGCATTGCTGCTGAACTTCTTCTGAAGGCTTTCCTGGCTAAGTGGGTTCCTCCAGTGACCGTAGAAGGTGTCACAGCGCCCCCGCAGGACGTCTCCACTTCCCAAGGTGACCTCCACCTCACCGTACATGATGTTGAAATTGGCCGGGTTGTCGTGGGGGTGCTCTACACGGACACGGGAGAGGAGCGCGAGGAGCTCGGGCCGCTGGAGGGCCTCCGGGTGGAAGGACTGCACCGTGACTTCTCCATCCAGCAGAGCGGTGCAGGCGTTGAACTGGAAGGAGTGGCGCGCCTGGTGCTCCGTCTCCGGGAATGGGCGGTTGATGTACTTGGACAGTGGCACTCGAAGCAGGATATCCTGCACCAGGTTTGGAGAAACGCTGCCTCCTTTCAGGCCAACCAGGGTCTTGTGCACGATGGCGGTGGCATCAGCGATCCAGTGCATGCCGAGGTGTGCGGGAAAGCGTTTGAATGCGATGTCTTGCGACTCTATGAGGAAGCTGTGCTCATTCTCCCCCAGGGAAGCGATGGGGTTCGGTGCGTAGTCTTCGTAGAATGCACTGAATCCGGCGACCCCGGGTACTGCGTCCAGGACTAGAGGACTCGCCTCCAGCCCACGGGACGCCAGCAGGGCTGCTTCGAGACCCAGGCGCGAGGCGTTACCGATGTGAAGAGGTTTGGATTGCGTTGCTGCATTAGCCATTGGTGCACCTGCCAAAGATGCAGCGATGGCCAAGGCATTACTGCACTGATTGCGATCCAGAGAGAGGAGGCGGGCACAAGCCGCGGCGCTGCCCATAGTGCCCACCACACTGGGAGGATGAAACCTGATGGGGAAGACAAAGACAGAGTCATTATTTCACCAGCTTGGATGAAACCAACTCTCCACAACTCTGCTAGAGTGCTCTCGCCTAAATCTTAGATTATCCTTAGTTTTGGGGAAGGCCGAACATATGCTTTTTGGAATATAATTTCATTTAAAATAAATACATTTACCAAAAGGTTTGTATTTGCAATTAAATATGTATTTACACTTGTTCAAACGAGAGATGTGAGCTTCTCTTAATCCCGTCACCAAGTGCTGGTCAATAGGGGTTTCTATTGTTGTTACATCAGTAGTTTGTAAAATGTTGCATACAAACCATCCTACATTTGCTCTTGCGATCATTTCTCAAATGTGCATAGATGCGCAAAAAACATGCATACACTTCTCTTCTAGATGTGCAAATTATAAATCGCAAATGGTTTCGTATTTTCTCCTTGTAAACACAGCATAATTAATGTGATTAAGATATAATAGAGCACCAACCAACGTCCAAATATTTTACTTGTGAAAAGTGAGAATGTTATATGAACAATTGGTGTGGATTTTAGTTATGTTTTCTAAATGAGGCCCCAGGTCTCTAATTATGTTCCTCCTTCAAAACGTGTATATCTAATATTTTCACTCTTTATTTATTGTTTGCAGTGTGAAAACCCAGTAAAAGTCTGAAATAGTAATATCACATCCAATTATATTCAATCAGCCTCTGACATTATTCCTGTTTTCACAGCACTCAGGAAATAACAAATTATAAGAGTTTAACTATATTCTCGGAGCACAAACAGAACTGCTCTGCATAAACAGCTGTCTGAAGGAGCTTTGACAACATTCACATGGCATCTGGATACTCCGACCCACCCAGCTCCATGTGTTTTACCTCATATAATGCTTACACTATTTCACAGGCTGTGCTGTACATAGACATGCAATTATTGCGCTCTTTAGTTGAGATAAAGAAATTGACTCAAACCTCTTAGGGATGTTGTTAGCCTCATTGGAGAATCTCATCAGCCGGCCTTGGATTTCAATGCCCACATTGAAGGCGGTTAGAAAGTCAAGCCCACTTGGTTTGCTGTTGTTGTGCAACATGTCGCTTATAGCCAGGAGGGCAGGAAGTACTGCTCCAGAGGGGTGGGTCGCGGGATGCCAAGTGTCGTCAAAGTCCATCGAATGAGCCTGTGAAAAAACAACATGTAAGGTCTAAAGTGTCTTTCTGTTTCTACATATCGGCATTCATGTCTCAGTGCCATGTCATTGCCTTCAGACATCTCTAGCATAGCCAAAACACTAGAGATGAAAAGGAAAATCCTGTGCATGACTGCCGTAACATGAGCAAGACCCAATAAAACAGCCTGTCTAGTTTCTATTTGAAACACTTCCTGGAGTGTCATTGGTTAACACACACTCGATTTAGCGGATTCGCAGCAGACTTTCCTACAACACCCCGGATGTTTCTGTACACAGTGAAAGTTCAACAGTGCTGAGATTTCATCATTTGAGCTGTTTTCCACATTACCACATTTGGCTGCCAAAAATAGCACTGAATGTTGAAAAACAAGTTGATAACTAATGCTTCATTGACTGTCTTGGCTGGAAGCTAATTTCAAGACTTGCGGAACAGGACTTTCTGGAAAAACACTAAGAATGTGACCAGGATGTTGAATCACACATTCAGTGCAAGCTGAACTAGGAAATTCAGTTACAACTCAATGCACGTGTTGACACTTACTGCTACTCCATTGACAAATGCTGCGAGGGTTGGAGAGAGCTTCACGCCTTGGCGCCCGTAGACAAAGCTGATGTCATCAGGAGCATACATGTGCTTGAGGAAAAAGATAAATGTGTCATTCACATATCAACATACCAGAAATGACCAACATTGCTCAAACATAGACATTGTTTACACACCATTGATGCTGGTTACACAGACATGCTTTACTATGTCCAGGGAGGAATTGTATTCTGTAAAATCATGACTTCACTAATTTCTACTGAAGAAATGGTGTCTTTTAATGATGGGTTGTTGTTTCTACAGTTTACTGTTTACTATTGGCATCGTGCCCTACCTGGCAGTGCTGAAGGGCGAGTTCAAACACATCAGTGGTGCTTCCCAAAAGCCCAACGCCGATGCTGTCCAAAACCATGCGTTTGCTGCGCTGGAGCACAGTTGGTGACAGATGCCTTGGCTGGACGCTCTGGATGAACCTGCCAAAACTGCTGGTCACTGTTTCTTCAGGGGCAGGACGCTCCACCACTAAAAACAGACGAGAGACAATGTAAATAACAGTGAACATTGCTGGATAGCACCCATGCTTCTGAGTGCCAGAGACTATTATAGATTAGTCAGTTAGACAGCTAAATTCCAGAGCCTAACAAAAGCCTCGACTTTCTCTTCTTTTATTTTCCATTACGAGTTAACAAATAGCAGTTTACTGCCAATAAGGTTTTAGAGTTTGCTCACCATCTAGTGCAGACTTATGGAGTCCTCGAGCAGCAGAAACAGCAGACAGGTATCTGGTGGATCTCTGTGTACAAATATTCATGGTTGAGTGACTCCATACAGTATATAAAGTTAGCATAGTTAGCAAAAACCATAAAGTGCAGATAAAATAGCAAGTTTTGTTATGTAATTGTATGTAATTAATGTTTTTCCTTGTGTGAAACAAACCTCAATAACAGTTATTGTAAATAGCTTCAATAATAAATCATTTCAATGAGACAATTTAGTAAAAAAAAAAACATATATATATATATATATACAGAAAAGAAGACAATAATAAAACTTGTTCCATGTTTTGATTTTCTTTAAACATAAGGCAAACATATATAAATCTACAATAGGCTTAACTATGTAAAAACGTGAAAAACAAATCTTTACCTGTAGAGTTGAAAGCATTTTGTCGATTTTTGTTCAGGATCTGGATACGAAGATGCTTGAAATCTTTTGTCGTTGATGTAAAGTTGAAGAAAGGTTGTCTTCTTCTCTCTATCTCGATGTAGATGTGAATTGATTGAAGGTAGAGGATGCTGATGTACTAGAGTCAGGTGTGTCCACCTTATATAGTATTGGACCACAAAAGACAATGATACACCCACGGAAGAAACAGAAGAACGTGGGCTGGAATTCCCAAAGTATTGTTATTTTTAGATTAATAGGTGGGATTTTTCAGCAGGAAACAAACTGTCTTATTGGAAGGGTCAGTGATGTCATCATTGATGAGGTCATGGGTTGGTTGACGTCACTGTAACTCCTCCCAGCTCCATTGAGGATGTTTCTATAAACTTAAAGCATTCATCACAAGCATCTCAATACTTCATTACAGGTCAAGAATCTTCACTAGGTACGTTTCTTATTTCTGTAAGATTTTTCTCATATTATAAATTAACACAACAAATAAATATAGAAATCAACATTTTTTATTGTCCATTCAATTTTGATTGAGTTTAGTATTTGTATATATTGGCATATTTGTTTGTGTATATATATTATTTACAAATTATATTATATGTAATTTTAATATATATTATCTTATCTTGTATATTATAAATATACATAACCAATTTAAGAAACAACAAAACGACATTAACAGTTCACTGTTCAGTGGGTGTATCATATGTTAATATCATGCTGACAAGTTGACATAGCGGTCCGCTCAAACTTACTGTAAGTTTATCCTCGAGTCTTGTCCTCAGACGGCTTTCTGTCTGTTGACTCCTGTCTGCTGGTTGTTTGAGATGAAAAAGATTACATTTCTGAAGTTGTCTTTTTACTGCTGCCTAGAATAATATTATCATTATTCAGCTAAGTGTCTTCAGATATCGGTGTTAGAAAATCAGATTGAATTTGAATGCCTGAAGTCCCGTGAACAGTGTTTGACTCCTGCTCAGCTGTTTGCTGAACCTGACACCTGTGTCACTTACCTACAGAGGGGAGGGAGGATATGAAACTATACACACCCATGAATAGGCTGTTTAGTGCACACTCACAATATGAGAAGAATTTTGGCACATAGAGGGACTTTTTTACACGGATGACACAACTATGATTGTGTTCAATGGCCCTTTGTAATAAATTACATTTGTTTGTACACATGCTTGTAGAAGTAAACTTTGAGAACTGGCCCCTACAATATCGTGTTACCCTGATATCCATCAGTTATAACTAAGTTACTTTATATCAACTAATTTAGGCGGATCAAACCAGGCAAACCTATTGCAGCACACTGTGAATTAATTATTATTGATTATGAGACTTCAATGATCAAAGTATTGTATAATACAATATATGTATAATGTTTTTACTTTGTATCATTGCTTCCTGTTTACACAACTTAATCTCATCAGCAGAAGCTACGTTTAAAGCGAAGTTCATGGCATCAGCAAGTGGTTTTCCGGCAAGTTTTTATGGAGAGCCGGGTGTGCTTGGGCTCCTGGCCAATGGCATCAGTGCTTTCCTTGTCCTACTGCAGAATTTCCATGGGGCTAGGACTGGCGTTCCTGCAGAGGGAGTGGAAAACATATTAGCAGGTATTATTGTGCATTGTTTTTGGCATTTTAATTGAACAAACAAACTTTCAAGAATCTTGCACTTACAGTATATACTGATATCAGAAAATAACAGCAACCTATTTGCATTGTGCATTCATGCTACTTCAGTGCAGTACACCTATATCATGCATCCTTTTCTGTGCATCATGTGTTCATTTATACAGGTGTTCATCTCATTCTAATTGGTGGAGTGTGTCAGCTTGTGGCAGGCTTGCTGTCTTTCCGAAAATATGACCATCTGAGTGGGACGTCATTTGTAGGATATGCAGCACTGTGGGCAAGCTATGGTGCCACCAGAATTTTCCTAGGCGCAAACCAACAAAGCCCAAACCTATTCAATGATTCCGCAATGATAAATAGCACATTTCAAGACACTAGCATCAATAAAACTGACATGTTCATCAAGGAGTCTGCCATAGCTGGCCTAGTGCCTTATATCCTGCTGTCCTTTCTACTGGCCTTCTGTTCAGCAACCGTAAACTACATCATGCCCTTTGTGTTTGGGGCCATCACCCTCACACTGATATTTGAGGCTGTGGGTCTGGTTGCAGGGTGGGGTTTGGTGGTCTCTGGGGTTCTGGAGCTCCTAATCCTGCTCTTTGCCATATATGGCTCATCGGCACTGCTAATCAAGGGACTGGCCCAACGCTATGTGCTAAAGGGTTTTGGAAACCCTCTCTTCAATGTGCTGCTCCTAGGAACCACCAACGCCAGTAGCTCCCAAAGCTTGGGCCAAGAGAAGAAGAAGAACACAAAATATGCTGAACCGATGGCCTTGGGATTCTTCTGTGACACTGTCTCACCATTTATCTTCGCCTTCTATGCCTTTCACTACTTCCCATCGCTCTCAGTGGCTGCCATCTGGATAACCATCAATTCTGCTGCTCAGCTTCTGTCTAGCTATTACGCGTACATGCGTCAAGACTGCTACCATGCAACCAAGTTTGGCCTGCACTGCATGTTTTGGTTGGTGAAGACCTGGGAAGAGCATGTGGTGTCTGTAACCATCAACCGGGCTGAAGCTGGTGAAGTAAGGCACGCCATGGTTGGCAACTGGTTCTTTGTGTCCGCCGCCTTGGTGCTCTGCATCGCAAGTCTAAACAAAGACACTCTTGAGCTAATTCACAACTCGTTTTTTGTCCTGGTGACCATATCAATCATCTCCCAGATTCCCATTGAGAGGTACTACATCTTTTTTGGAGTGACCTGCTCCCTCTTCACGCTCCTGTCCTTCTATGGCACCTTTGCCCGCCTCATCAACACCATTGCCGAGAAGTTCTTGATCCCAGTTGGACCCCAACCTGTCTCCACCGAATCCCTGCAGAAATATCTCAGTAAACTCAAGAGATCCAAACAGCATGAGCCTGAAGATAAAGGTGCACAGCTCCCCGATGCCTTGTTTTATCTTTGCAATGGAGTGGCCGCTCTCTCAGCCATTCACAGTAGTCAGCTCGGCTTGGCGTTTTTTGACCTAACCGTTCCCTGGGTGCTCATCCCAGGAGCCATCATCCAGGCCTACGTCAGTCGGCTACAGGTACAAGGTGGCCAGAGATTCGGCTCTGTTGTTCCCTCCTTTTATGTGGCTATTTGGGCAACTTGGACCTGGTTTAGGTTTGCAGGTATGAAAATATACAAATTCATAGAGTAAAAAAAAAAATACTTGGCTATAGTTTTTAAAAGGAAATCTAAGACGTATTTTTCCTGCAGGACACCGTTTGGAAATATCCACAGCGTCAGCGAATGGATTTGCAGCTGGGGCAATAGCATTCCTGGTCATCAATGCTTTTTTGATTCTAGTTGGTAGGTTTGTTTACAAATACATCACATAGACTCTCACAACTGACTCCTGCATTTAAAGCATTGCAAATTTGACTCTTTCTTTCTTTCTTTCTGTACAGCGGCCTACAGCAATCTCGTTCTCCTGGCATTGACCACTATCATGGAGGTTGTCATAGTTTGTTTTCTCCTCTCTACTCTTGGAAGACTGCCCTATCAGCTAGAAGGTACTGTAGAAGAAAACATATTGTGAAAAATAAAGATGAAACTGCATGAAATAATGTGTAAAACTTACCTCACATTTTCTTGAAACTCTTTCTTTAGTTGCCATGCTAGCAATTTTCGCCATCATATGTTTATATGGCATGCTAGCATCCCTTGTGAACAGTATCTTCTCCAAGACCCTGATACCAGTTGGACCTTCCCTCATCAAGGTATTAGTTTTACCTAAGATTACAAAATGCTTAAAAAGTTTAATGATGTTATACATTCTCAGTTAGACAAGTTTATCTTCTTTATCCAAGGACAAGAAAAAAAAGGAATCTGACACCACATATCCATGTATTGTCGCTAACTCTCGGGAAACCAGCGGACTCCTCAAGATTGCCAAATTGCTGGAAAACAGTGGAGTGTGTGGCATCCCTACAGATACTGTCTACGCCTTGGCTGCTTCATGCAAGAACCCCAGTGCGATTGAGAAGATCTACTCTATCAAAGTACATGCCAGCAGACAAGCTATGAAACATAATATTATTTTACAAATCATCAAATGCCTGTACTCTTTGTCCGCTGACCCACAAATTTGATCTCCGCTAGGATCGTCCTGCAGAGAAGCCAGTTTGCATTTGCATCTCAAGTGTGGAGCAGCTTGTGGCCACCAAACCTCCTTTCAGTCCCCTGCTATGGGAGTTCATGAGAAACGTCTACCCCGGAGGCATCAGTTGCATTGTCCCCAAGGGCGATTGGCTCCTCAAACTCGGTAAGGTTAATAACAAGATACAGCATTTTGTATTTGCACCCAACTCTTTTATCAAACTTGGGACAACCACCAAACCAAATTAAAACTTTACTGAGTGAAATTTGTGATTCCCTATCATCTCCAGTCCCTTTAACTGGTCATATTGTTCACAGGTGTGGGTCCTGCCTATGACCGTGTGGGGACCAGAGATAGCATTATGATTAGAGTACCTGACCACACTGCTATTGCTCACCTGTGTGAATTCACCGGCCCATTGGCCATTACATCAGCCAATCCCAGTGGAGAAGCTGACAGTACCCATCATGACATGGTCATCAAGTAAGTTTATAACGACGCCAACAAGTGCTGCAAGCAATATGAACTCTGCCAAACAAATGCACTGTATATGAAATTACATTAAATAGCCTAAACAAGGGTTTATTGGGGGTTTTAAAAGTTGAGATTTTACATAATCCAGGCTGTTATGTTACCTCCAAACCACAACACTCTATTGTTAGGTGCACTGATTAATTCACTTAATTAAAGTAGAGTGTCCTGAAATTAAAGGTTTACCTCTATTATTAAAGTTGACCTCATCTGAAGCCAGCTTTATTATTAGGAAGGATGTGTTTTCTGCTTGTCTTGACATTTTATATTAAAACAAGAACTACTTTGCAATGGAAACACATCTTAGCTTTGGCAGTGTGTGTAATCAAAGCATTGTTTTCCTTTGTCCTGAAACAGCCGTCTTGGTCACAAGATCGATGGTGTCCTGTGTGATGGTGAATCTAATGAGGTGGTGGCATCGACCGTAGTGAACTGCCTCAAAATTGACGAAGGTAAGCTGATATCCCAAAGAGCTGATATCCTATTATTATAATATATGTATTACATTATGAGTAATAACATGCATTTTGTTCATTTTCAGGAACTATCAGCATTCTGCGTGAAGGTTGTGTGCCTGCATTGAAAGTGATGCAGATTTTTGAACGAGTAAAAAGCAACATGTTGTAGGATTACTACCAACATCAGCTTCCATGGCACTTTTACTAGCTTTGTTTAATTTGAAGGATGTTTCAGTTTGCATATGAAGGGAAAGCTTTGAAATAACTTGATATGTTGATATAACTTTACTGAACTATCAGTTATTCTGAGCTCGAAGTGTCACCATGAAACCATGCTAAAGTGAGCATTAGCTACATACCTGTTACCTGTTACTGTACTGCTTGTGTAAATGTATTGTATGCTTTCCAATGCTTTTGAAGGTTGAAAAGTCTTCTAATACCAAATGGTTATTCTTATTAATTTATTGCTATTTATGCTCTTTCAGTGGATCATGCCTTTGTTGATCAATAGTAAATACACTGCATAGAAGCACTAAGAATTCATTTAACCAGTCAATGAAAATGTATTTAAATATTACCATTGCACAGTATGCTTGTATTTGTATATTGTGAACTGAGAAACTGTGTGTATAAGATTTTGTTCTTTATAACTGTCTAATAAAATACTGACATGAATATTTGTTTGTCCTGAAAACCAAACCTTACTGATTTTATATTCCAAGCAAGCTTTCATGCTGTTTGTAGTAGAACCAGACACTGAAGACAATAAATACAGAACACACAATACACAACAATATACAAAACAAACAAAGAAAAATATTAAATCCTTTACAGTAAATATACAGCAATATGTGCGGACCACATAAAAACAAAAATGATACAATATTTAAACGTTTGCAGATAATGGTTGTATAAATACAGTTGCAATCAAAATTATTCAACCCCCTTGACCTGCAAGACATTCTGATGCAGTGAACAGAACTTTATCAAAGCAATTCAACCAAAGCATCAGTAAAGTATTATAGACACTTTATTTATACACATTTGAGTGACTCTGTAAAGTTGATAAAAACAAAACAAAAAAACATCAAATTGTCTCTAATCATTAAAGTAGAAAATTATTCAACCACCAAGAGTTACATTTTATGCAGAATATTTTATTATTTTCAACCTCCAATAAACATTGCTACCAAGTGCTTACATGCTTCTGAGACCTCTCTACTGGGATCTTGGCCCATTCCTTGCTTGAAAAAGCTTCCAGATCACTAATAATCTTTGGTTTTCATGTTTCCACTGCTTCTTCATAACAGAAGGGCGAAAGTACACACATCCCAAAATATCTTAACCAGGTGCAAGATCAAAGGTTATCATCAAAAAAGTGGAAAAAAAGATATGCACACTGTTATTCCCTTTATTATTATTATTATTATTATTTTTTATAACGTTTCGGTCCAAAGATCTTTGTCAGGCAAACACATGCAAGCAGAAGCAACAGATCAATAAGTACTAAGATTCAAGCAGAGTTCCAATTGATTGCACCTGTTGGAAATCAACGTCAATCATGTGAGCAGCTATATCACAATTAAAACAAGACAACCACATTGAGGCAAAAATTTAAAAACAAACACAATATCAGGAAATATCCAAACCATCACAGAACACTGGCTTCTTCTCCATGAGATTTAGTCTGGGGACTGAACACACCACTCAACACTATTCTATGACTAAACCCCGAACTCACCTTCAGTAGATTTGGATGTATACTTTGGGATGATTGCCCTGCAGGAAAGTCCACTGATCATCAAGCCACAGTCTCTGCATTGAAGGCATCACTGAATAAATCTTTGCCAAAATGATGCTTCAAACAATCCATGATGTCCTTTATATAGTTAAAATTGAATCTTACAGCAGCAGCAAAGTAAGGCAAGGCAAATGTATTTGTATAGCACATCTCATACAACGTGGTAATTCAAATGCTTTACAAAAAAGGAGGTGAAATAGTCAATAAAACTATTATTGGGGGGGGGGGGTTGTCAGTCTCTCAACAGTAGCAAAAAGAGCGTTGTTTAAGTTACTGTTTTTAAGGTTTGAGAAGTTCTGTCTAGCTGTGGCTAGTTCCACATTGAAAGCATGAAGGCTGTCTTTATAGATGCTATAGTGAATCTTTAGAGTTTCGTCTTCCACCACATCTGTTCATCTTTTCTGCATTGTCTTTTCATACTCTGAAGTATGTTCAGAGTATCCCCATAACAAGGCCTTGCATGTTCTTCGTGGTCAAGAGTGGCATTCAGAAAGACGCCCCATCATGAGAGCCATACTTGTCTAGTGTTCTTCTTATACTCCGCACAGTACTGCATTTTCCTCCTCTAGGACATCCTGCAAGCCTTTGGAAGTCAATAGAGAGTTTTTCTCTGTTGCTCTGATCAAACATTTGATTGATTTTGAGATTTTTCTTCAAAGCCATCGATGGTTTTCTGATACAACACATTGTAAGCATATGCTGACAGCTGTCTCTACACCTTTACTGTCTTGTAGCCGATGACTGTCTAAATGAATTAAACAATTTCTTCTCTACTGCTTTTGTGAGAGTTCTTTGGCTTGGCCGTATTTGCCACTCAACTTTAGTACATGGGCTAAATGTATGTATGTGCAACATCTCAAGCTACTTTTGTTATAGAGTTTCCAAAGGCTTAATTATATTTTAACACAATTTCGTCCCCTACCATACAAATAAGTAACAGCAGCATCCAGCAGTGCTTTAAAAACAAATACAATTATTTAGTATATGGACCTGAAAAACTTCACATTATATATTGACATTATCATTGTTAGATTCAGATGATAAAACAATTAAATACAAATACAAGCAAGCAGAAATGCTTACAGTCAATAATTATTAAAGTTCCTTGGGGTTGAATAATTTTTATCACAGTAATGAACATAATTCATAGATGTCAAAGAAGCATTCTAAGAAAAATTATACATGTAATATATTATGCATCTTGTTGAATTAATTAAATACATGAATAGTTACATATCAGTTCCTTTGCAAAAGTGTTTGCACTATAATTAATTTTACGTAAACGCATATGAAACAGATGAGATCACATTGAACTTTTCTGTTTCCTTCTAAGCTAATTTCCTTTTTCCTCGTTAGATAAACAAAACAATACCTGGTAATGTGTGGAATTTTAACGTGAAGTGTTTAGATGTTTTACATGTTTGCAAACGTGAGGTATTTACTCCCATAACACCATTCATCCGCTCTATTTTAAAATAATTTTCAAGCATTTTTAATCAGAATCAGAATGAGCTCTATTGCTAGGTATGTTTACACATACAGGGAATTTGCAACATAATGAAAGTGACAGAACAAAAAAACACAGATAATAAAAATAAGTAAATAAGGAATAACAATATACAAATTGACAATTGTATGTACAGGTATATTATGTGCAATTGAAGTGTAATAGTGTTGTGCTTTCCATGTTTATTGTCAAGTGTTCATGAGATTGATTGCCTGAGGGAAGAAACTGTTTCTGTGTCTGGTCGTTCTGGTGCTCAGAGCTCTGTAGCGTCGACCAGACGGTAACGGTTCACAGAGGGGGGGGGGGGTGCTGGATGTGAGGGGTCCAGAGTGATTTTGCACTAACAAAACATTGTAGAGGACCATTATTACAATGATACATGCATGTCCAGAACTTATTATTGTATATAGTCCATCATTTATTCTCAGTATGTTCTTCTCTAATCATGTAAGCTTCATTCTTTAACCAGTGAAGGGTTTTTTTCTCCTGTACTCACTGAAAAATAATAATTAGTATTTTTTGAGTCAGTCAGATTTTATTAATAGCTTTTACCTGCAACTTCCTTCATTGGGGAGTAGATTGCCAATTTATAATCACGACACTTAATTATGATTATGACCAATGTAGAATTATAAATATGGACAAATAACATGTCTTGATCCAGTCAATAATTAATGTGATTTTTCTCAATGAAATAAGTATGAATACTTGTGATACTGACATTTTGAAAGGAATGATCCTCACATAAAAAAAACTAAACATTGGATTGCACCTCATTTTTAAGGTCGAAGGGTACTGAATAATACTGAGTAATATTAATTAACATCATGTGGTTACTATGGGATTATTTTTTTAAAACAGCTTCAACAATTGTATGTATGCTGAAGTTGAATATTTGTTAATTTAGCATATCGTAATACTGTAAAATTCAAATACATTGATATTGTACATATCAGTTTCTCTCCAGAAATGTGCATGTGTTACGATTATGCATTCCATACGAGATCATGTTGCAATGTTCTGTATGACCATGTTATTCAGCCCGTTTCCTTCCTCAGCAAGAATGGAGAGATTTCAACGCGTTCGGTCATCAAACAAGACAATCTCTTGTAATCTGAAAAGTATGATGAGTCGTCTTTGTGAAGTGTCAGGTGTCTTTCCATAGTGAAGTGTCAGAATGTTTTAGTTAAAAGAAACCTATTATATTAACATGGTACATGTCCACAACTGTCACATTGCCATTATGTTATTTATTTATTATTATTATTACTAGCAGGTATATATGTTTTTTAAATCATTGATTTTAAACATAACAACACTCTTTTGTACTTGAGTCATATTTTCGCTATATGATAATTTCATCATATGTTCTACATTGATTTACTAGATTGAACGGTATTGTTGTGCATTATAATCAAATATTGGTAATGACTTTTGAGGTTTTTACTTGACCTTTTGTCAGTGTGGTGCAGTTTACAGACGTACAATGTTGAAAACATTGATATGGTACATACAGTGTAAATATAAAACAGCTTAAGTGCAATTTTATTGTTATTTTTTACTACATTGTAAACCATGCCAGACTAATAAAATGCCCCTAATTATTGTCCCAACGAATCAAACACAGTCTTAAACAAAGATTTTCAGATGCTGCTGTTTTTGACTTCATTTACATTGTTTTGTTGTAGCTTTGTCATTTTTGTTAACTATTTGTTACGATGTGATGTAAAGAGTTTGTTGTTTGTCACAGGTTTGCGTGTCATGTTTTGAGGCCTACTGTTTGTTCAACCATGTAAAACTATGTTCTGGATATTTTTGCTCTGTAGGGTGATTGTTCCTTCACAAACAAAGATAGCAATGTTCGCTTCACATACGTCTCCTATAAGACCATATACAGCTACAAAACAATAAATTATGTTACTAAATTAACTACTAGTGTGGTAGTATGAGTAGGATGAATTACTAGTGTTACTAACTGAAAATTTTCTAAACAATTTATGGTTGTCTTGACGGATTTATTGACTAAATGAGGCATTTTGCATTCAATTAATGGTTTCATTAATAATAAACATACATTTGTATAAAGCGTTCGTATTTATCCATGCCCATGTTGAATAAAGTAGACTTTTAAAAACTTTAAGTATTAATTTAATGTACATTTAGAACAGATAAAAATGTGCGATTAATTTCCGATTAATCACGAGTTAACTCGTGACAATCATGCGATTAATCGCGATTAAATATTTTAATCGATTGACAACACTAATATATATATATACAGTATATGTGTGTGTGTGTGTGTGTGTGTGTGTGTGTGTGTGTGTGTGTGTGTGTGTGTGTGTGTGTGTGTGTGTGTGTGTTTTAGTGATTGATAAACACCAGTTAATCATTTTCTTAAACTCGTTATAAAATATAATAACTAGTTGCACAGCAATTTCTTAGGATGCCCAAATAATACATCTTAGTTGAGGTAACATATGAAACAAATAGAGTTAATGGTTACATTCTAATTGACCTAATCTGCTGTAGCTTTCTAAATGTTTGACCAGTTAAAAAAATTAGTTGAATGGACTATAAAACAATTTCAGTAAATGTTGAGCCAACTAAGAAATAACAATTCAGGCAAAACTTTGAAGAAAATATCTGTGGAACTATTTACTAAATAATAATTAGTTGAAACGGCTTTAACGTTTTTACAGTGTATATATATATATATGTGTGTGTGTGTGTGTGTGTGTGTGTGTGTGTGTGTGTTTCTACCCAAAAAACATGTTCTAACATTATACTTCACATGTCCCTATGACTGATAAGATAACATTTAGCTTATTGTTTCTCTATTTTATCCAGTATATTTCCTTCTCCAGTAGTGAAACCTTTCCAAAACACTCAGTCACTAAACAATACAATACTGTATAATCTGAAAATATGATGAGTCAACGTTTGGGAGACGTTGTTTTTCCTGTGATTCATGATGTTTCTATCATTCAATGGTACAATGTCCAAAAGCATCGTATTGCATACTATCTATGGCCTTTTTTGTATAATTTACAAAATGCTTTGTTCTATTTTAGTAGAGATTTCACTCATTGTTTATTTAGTATTTCATTTGTATTTGAGCCCCATTCTACCTATCATAAGTTCATAAGTGATTGCTATTAATAGCATTAGAGTATTTTTAGCATTAGAGCCAATGTCAGAAAGTCCCATCCATGGGATTTCCAGCCATTTACACTTTTGTTAATTGTTCTCAAGCCAATAAAAGCAAAGCATGCTACTTCAATAGAAACTGTGTGTGATGCTTCCTGTTACTATAAACACACCCTGCAACTCCAGAGAAATACCACAAAGTTCAGCTCGGGTTACTGAGGGCAAGTGAGGCAGCTCCGCTCAACCTTTACAAAAACACTGAAACCTAAGCAACATAAAGGAAAGTTGTCAACTGCGATATTGCCTATCCTTCATATCACATAATATCGGCTGAATCAGGGATGTCTTGTGGGGTGAGAAGTAAGAATGAAAGCAGTGTACCTCCCAAACTGCACCGTGACACGCTCGCTGATTCATGAGCCTGTAAACAGATGCCCTGGGACGCCCCACCAGCTGCGTGAGACCTCATGACACCATCTGAGAACTCAAAGAGCAGGTTGTGCTCATCACAGACGGGCAGGCAAATCAAATAAACTGACAGGGCAGGGTCACAAAAACACACTTATACAGCCTGACACACCAGCGTCTTATTTTCATTGCGATTTCCTGGAAAGAAACTACTTTGGAATAGAAACTGCTGGTAGCCGCACCTATTGCGGCTGTCATTGGACATGTTCTCGTATTTGCCCATTGTATAAGAATCATAGGTCTTCGATTGTTCAAAGTGTCCATTTAATGTTTAACTTGAAAAAGTCCCCCTTTTGTACATTCTTTAGATTTTATCATTTGTAGTTCCTGTCAGTAAACCTGTAAAAGAGAATAAAACAAGCCAACAAAAAGCCCATTTGTGTGCTAACATGGGTCTATAATTAACTTCACTATTACTTCCTCGTCTTCACTAAGCTGTTTGAGAAATCAGAAAACAACAATCCAAAAAAATTGATTTCCTTACAGAAATCCAGATTAAAATCTTCGCTAACACTTTATTTTAAGAACCAATTCTCACCATTAACTAGTTATTTATTAGCATGAATATTACTACAACATGTAATACTAATAAGCACATATTAATGTCTTATTGTGCATGGCCATAGGAGTTTATAGAGAGGAAAAGTTGTAGTTAATATTATTTATGAGAATAGTTCCCCAAACTAAAGTGCGGCCAATATTTTGTCAAGGAATTGAAGTATAATTAATTTTATTTAATTTCTGTTAGTAGCATTACAGTCATAACTGAATTGTTTTCTTTGTTTTACTTGTCTTTTTACTTTATGTGTGTATGCGATGTATGTATTTATTCAGAGAGTCTGTTTGGAATAAAACTAAAGTAACCAAATCCATATTAACACAGGTTATATGAATGACCAATAGTCACTTCAACATACTACATGGACATTAAATATCATATATATATATGGGTGTTTGGCTTAGCGTCATGTTAGAATCATTTTTATACTCATACCTTTTGCTGTTTTTATGTTTTGAAATGTTTTTAGCTTTATTTTTTGTTTTCATTTAAATGTTTAGTTTTGAAATGTTGTTGTATGCATTTGTCATTTTATTTAATTTCTCAATTTTCTTAAATGTGTATATATAGTATTTATAGAGTTTTAACTTATAGTTTTAGTTATTTTTCTTTGGATAAAAGCGTCTGCTTTATGACTAAAAAGCAAAAGGCAAAAAAGCAATAGTTAAAGTTCATGTAGATCGTCTCCATCAAAACACACCTGATTCAACACCTCAGCTCATTAGTGTTTGAGAATTAATGTACAGTATCATGAACAATGATCAATAAATAGAAATTAGCATTGAAGTAGATTAATAATCACTGCTGTTATATAATGTTCTCATTTGCATGTCATTTCCTCTAAATGACTGTCATTTGTTTGGAATCTGCTTGTCTTTATTTAGTAACAATAAAGCCGTACCTCGAGTCAATTCCTGCATAGTTTCCGTTGCATGACATATCCACCTTCTTTCTGTCAATTATAATTCTATGATCAGTTTTCATTCGTATAGAACGTCTCATTGTTGTGCTTCAGTGCTGATACATCAAATCATTGACTAACAGTGAAGGAAATGAAAGAAAGAAATCCTAAAGTCCCAAAATAAACAAGACCTGCTTCATGTTCTTCACGTGAAAGCATGATGAGAACTTTAGCCCTTTTTCACACATACAGACTTTACTGGAAAATTACCAGTAAATTGCCGTAAAGAGATCATGTGTAATTTAGGCAATTTTTTTTAAATACCCGCAAATTAGTTCCAGCAATTTACCGGTATAAGAAGTTGTAATGTTTCCAGTATATTGCCGAAATTAGACGTTAGATGTCTACTCTGGGCCAATCTAGAGTCATTGAAATTCACATTCACATCATCAATGATGTATACATTCTGACATAGATGATGCATTTACTTCGTGCTGTGTAGTTCAGTTTGAAGTCGTGTAATGCGGTTTAGAGTTAAAGTCCTTCTCAATTTACCGGTATTACCGTGTAAAAAGGGACTACTGTCTAACACTTGATGGCTGCTCTCTCGATTCTTCATCATCAGTCAGGAACCTAGGTGTGCTATTTGATAGCAATCTCTCCTTTGACAGCCATGTTTCTGGTATTTGTAAAACCGCTTTTTTTCATCTTAAAAATATATCTAAACCGAGACCTATTGAGAGCCAATGTCAAATGCAGAAATGTTAATTCATGCATTTATGACATCAAGTTTAGATTATTGTAATGCTTTATTAGGTGGTTGTTCTGCACGCTTAATAAATAAACTACAGATGGTCCAAAATGCAGCAGCTAGAGTTCTTACTAGAACCCGGAAGTATGACCACATTAGCCCGGTTCTGTCAACACTGCACTGGCTCCCTATTAAACATCGTATAGATTTTAAAAACTTGTTAATTACTTATAAAGCCCTGAATGGCTTAGCTCCTCAGTACTTGAGCAAGCTCTTATCGCATTATAGTCCTCCATGTCTGCTACGATCTCAAAACTCTGGCCATTTGATAATACCTAGAATATTAAAATCAAATCATTTTTCTATTTAGCACCCAAACTCTGGAACAATCTACCTAACACTGTTCGATAGGCAGACACACTGTCAGTTTAAATCCAGATTAAAGACCCATCTCTTTAACCTGGCGTACACATAACACACTAATACACTTCCAATATTAAAATCCGTTAAAAGATGGTTAGGCTGCATCAATTAGGTCAACCAGAACCGGGAACACTTCCCATAAAACACGATGTACTTCGTAAGAAGAATGACATCTACACTAATATTAGTCTGTTTCATTCTTATTCCGAGGTTACCGTAGCCACCCGATCCGGTCCGTATCCAGATCAGATGATCACTGCAGTCACCAGATCCAGTCCATATCCAGATCAGATGATCACCGCAGTCACCAGATCCAGTCCGTATCCAGATCAGATGGTGGATCATCACCTAGAGATGACCTCTACAGCTCTGAACGTCAGCGGAGACCAGGACACATAGATGAGCCCCAGAGACAGATCTCCAGTGAGGACCTCGTCACCTAGACATCCATCGGGGAAAGACCCCTGGAACCAGTGGAGCCCTTACACTGACTTTGCTGCAGTTGGAACAAACTACTGATTCGTCTGGCCGGAGGAGAACTGCCCCCCCAACTGAGGCTGGTTTCTCCCAAGGTTTTTTCTCCATTCTGTCACCGATGGAGTTTTGGTTTTTTGTTGTTGTCACCTCTGGCTTGCTTAGTTGGGGACACTTCATTTCCAGCGATATCACCGACTTGATTGCACAGATATTATTTAAACTGAACTGAGCTGGACGATGACATCACTGAATTCAATAGTGAAATGCCTTTAACTGAAAATTGAGTTTTACATTTTGTCATTTTACATTATTGACACACTATTTTCCTATTTATACATTGTGAAGTTGCGTTGACACACTCTGTATTGTTAAAAGCGCTATATAAATAAATAAAGGTGACGTGTCCAGTTAAACAGAGCTAAGATAATGATCAAAACTTCACCGCATTTGCTTCCTTCTTCCCTACTGATTAATTAATTTACTGCAAAGTACAGACAGACTTGCATGATGCATGCTCAATAATAATATGTTTTAAAAAAGGAAGAAAAAGAAAGAAACTGACAAACCACATGATGTTTATTATCTGTATCTAACCACTCTGTCTCTCATTCTTAACAGAATCAGTTTAAACAGTGAAATAAGTGGAGGTTAATGCATTTTCTTGTAGTTCTCAAGTAAAAACAGAGTGGAAAACAACATGGTCAAGATATCATACTTCAGTCATTTATAAAATACAGAATTGTTTCAGATACTATCAGAGTAAAATCACATGCAATTCAACATTATTACGTTTCACTGACAAAAACATTATACATTTTCTATGCGATTGGATTCAAGTAATATGCATTACTTAACTTGGTTATTTTAATGGCAGTTTGTCAAGGCCTCAGTTATTTTAACACGCCAAAGCGTCACCAACCTATAAACTCACTTCCTGAGGTATTTGACATTAAAACATTTGGTGCGTCACAAGGAAACCAGATTGTAATATAAAAAATCTACTGAGAAATCTTGATTAGCTTTATCTGAACATGATCTGACCCAGTGTTGGGAAGGATTGAATGAACGCTGGAGTTTGCTTATAAACCGACAAGAAGTTGCTACTAATTTAACAGCTATTCCTTCTTCATTTTCATCTTTGAGAATCTTCAAAACAACAATTAGAAACACTTGATAGTAAATTAAATATACAAATATTTCCTTCCAGGAAAATAAACCAGATTAAAAAAAAATTGGCACATGGTTGAAACAACATGCAAACTGGGTTCATGACAATGTGTTGTGCAGGAATTGAAGTAGCTTCATGCAACTCACTGTTTAGCTTGAAATGACGCTGCCAGTTTGGTGCACTCCTAAAAATAAAGGTTCATGATGCTATAGAAGAAGCTTCTTTGTGGTGAAGGAAGGTTCTTCAGATTATAAAAATGTAAGAAAGAGATGTTCTTAAAAGAACCTTTGACTGAATGTTTTTTGTGGAACCAAACATGGCTCTTCTGTGGCATCGCTTTGAAGAACCTTTAAAGGATTAGTTCACTTTCAAATTAAAATGTCCTGATAATTTACTCACCCCCATGTTATCCAAAATGTTTATGTATTTCTTTTCAACGTCATTACGTATTACGTGAAGTCTGGGACGAGCATCGCAGAACAGGCCAGCATTTGTGTGTTTATAAAGCATATACATGTATTATATTTTTCTTTATGACTGATTGTTTCGCTAGATAAGACACTTATTCATCGTCTGGTATCGTTTATAGCACTTTGAAGCTGCACTGAAACTGTCTTTTTAACCTTCAACCGTTTGGAGTCCATTGAAGTACACTATATGGAGATAATTCGTGGAATGTTTTCATCAAAAACTGTAGATTTTTAATTGCTTTGTTTTACTTCTTCTTTCTTAACCGATTTCAGAGAGTCCGTGTTTGGAATAAAACTCTTCCAAATCCATATTAACACAGGTTATATGAATGACCAATAGTTAAAGTTCATGTAGTTCGTCTCCATCAAACACCTGATACAACACGTCAGCTCATTAGTGTTTGAGAATTAATGTACAGTATCATGAACAATGATCAATAAATAGAAATTAGCATTGAAGTAGATTAATAATCACTGCTGTTATATAATGTTCTCATTTGCATGTCATTTCCTCTAAATGACTGTCATTTGTTTGGAATCTGCTTGTCTTTATTTAGTAACAATAAAGCCGTACCTCGAGTCAATTCCTGCATAGTTTCCGTTGCATGACATATCCACCTTCTTTCTGTCAATTATAATTCTATGATCAGTTTTCATTCGTATAGAACGTCTCATTGTTGTGCTTCAGTGCTGATACATCAAATCATTGACTAACAGTGAAGGAAATGAAAGAAAGAAATCCTAAAGTCCCAAAATAAACAAGACCTGCTTCATGTTCTTCACGTGAAAGCATGATGAGTCCGGTTTAACAGAGCTAACAGAATGATGGGTAACACTTTATTTTGATAGTCCACTTTAGACATTCTCCTAACTATAAGTAACTTTGCAACTACATGTTTACTAACTCTCAGAGTGGACTGTTAGGTTAGGTTTAGAGTTGATATATATTTGCAAAGCTTCTCATACTCAGTATGTTGTATGTTGTGGACCCATCAAAATAAAGTGTTAGAAAACAGACAGTCTATTAATACTCTAAAGACTGCTAGTTGACATGTAGTTTCAAAGTTACTTACAGTTAGTAAAATATCTAAAGTGGGATATCAAAATAAAGTGTCACCTAATGATCAAACTGCATTCGATTCCTTCTTCACTGCCAATTCATTCATTTAAAGCAAAGCAGGTAACACTTTAGTATAGGGTCCAATTCCCACTATTAGCTAGTTGCTTATTAGTATGTTTATTATTAACATATTGGCTGTTTATCAGTACTTATAAATATCATATTTTGCATGACCATATTCTACATCCTTAATCAAACCCAATACCTAAACTTAATTAATGAGAAGCAATTTAGTTTATTGAGGCAAAAGTCGTAATTAATTGTTGTAAATAGATATATATTAGTGCTGAAATTAGATATTATATTTGAGTCGTTTATAAAACACAGATTTATTTCAGAAACTATCAGACGTAATTCAACAATATTAGCTTTCATTGATAAAAACAGTGGCTCCTGTAAATGTATATGGTTCTCTTAGGGAATTTTATCAAGTCTCGACTCTCAAGTTATTTATTTTTTTATTTATGTCAAAATGTTTGCAAGCAATTATCTCAGTTCCTGATGTATTTTGGCCTTTAAACGTTGGGTGTGTTACAGGAAACGAGTTTGCAATATCAAACATCTATTGAGAAATCTTGATCAGCTTCATCTGAACATGATCTGACCCAATGTTGGGAAGGATTGAATGAACGCTGGAGGAGGAGTTTGGCTGTAAACCAACACGATTTTGTTACTAATTTACTAAGAGTGTATTCTTCTTCATCTTCACTAAGCTGGTTGAGAATCTTCAAAACAACAATTAGAAACTTCCAGAAATATAGCCTAATAATGGCAGATTAGATTCTTCTAAGCATGGTTGAAACAACATGCAAACCAGTTTCATTGCAATGCGTTTTAAAGGAATTGAAGTAGCTTCATGCCACTCACTGCTGCCAGGTCGGTAAGCGCCATGGCAGTGTGACAAGGAGTCAAGTTATTCATGTAAATACTCCAAAGTGTTATCATGCTACACCCTCACTTCCCGGCTGAAGTTTTTGTCATTAAAACATTGTCTTTTCAGGAGTTTGAAAAACTTGCAAGAATTGGCAATGTTAGAAGACTATCCCAAGGAAAGGAGATAAACATCATGAATTTTCTAAATGATAGGCTAAGACGAAATACGATTTTTATATTAATGACACTTGAAATGAAAAAGAAAATCTGTAAATATGAATGAAGTAGAAGGCCATCATACCGGGCATCTTCCCCCATTTTACCTAAAAATACTCAGGTAAACTTGAGTCAATGACAAATGACTGACTCGTTTCTTTTATTATTGATGTTTTCACTTCAATTCAGTTATACTGCTCTGGCAGTGATTCATACCAAGTTTTTTTTTCGGTAGGTCAAAACGGTTAAAAATCCATGAACATGTTACATATCCATACATATATTGTTGACCCTGGAACGACATTTTAATTCAAAAGATTAATCTTGACCATTTCCCTACACCTAAACCTAACCTTACCCATGAGTAATCCCTAAAATCAGAGGAAATGATAGATGAGTGACACTGATGTACAAGCACCAAACACTGATTGTAAGCCTAAACTTCACAAAGATAATAAACCTGTTCTTCAAATCTGATTGTTAATAACAATGTTGTTCCAGTGTCAACAAAGATGTCGACTCGGGAACATGTCGCACTTGGTAAAATCAGGTTCTGCAGCATGTCACATGGCTTGGTCTGAAGACCCAATATTGATTACGATTGGACGCTATTTGATTATAGAGCTGAGCATTTGAAAGTTAAAAGCAGAGGAACAGGGTTCGAGGGGAACACACTAATGCTGGCCGTGGTCTTTTTAGACCCATCCCACCCCAACATTTTACTATGGCTGTTATTGACCTGAAAAACCATCAGTGTTACACACTTTCAGTGCTTGACCCTAATGCTGTATCTACGTCAGGTTTTCAGTCAATGTTTTATTTTTTTTCCCATTCGCTGAATGATTATGAATGGATTTATTCAGTCAGGACTCCATATTTATTTCATTTTCAATATTTTATGCAAGTATACAGTATATTACAAATATAAAACAACACATTGAAAAATGAATAATATACACAATTTTACATCCTAATATTTCATGTAATTAATAAATAAGTAGAAAACGGTTTAAAATGACTAGTAAAATAATGATAACCACACTCATTCGGTAAAGAACACTAAAAATAATAAGCAGAAATTAACAACACATTAATATTGTCTATTTGCAATATTTAGGCCTTTTACCATCTTTATAGTTTCCTGGCCCATTTATCCAAACCATCCGATGTTAACACACTAAAAGGCTGTACAATACACGATGAACACTTAAAATGGCAGTGTCTATAAAGACTCGTCCTACTCTTCCTGATGGTCGTGTTGGCTGCGGTCCACAGAGCTCTGGGAGTCGTCCGGGGAAGTTCGACCAATCCCAGAGTCTGTCTGAGTCTCTGACAAGTTTGTCTGAGAGACTGTGAGATGCCTGTGAGGATCTGCGAGCTCCGTCTCAAAAGCTGCATTCATCTGACCATGCATGTGCTTCTTCTGAATCTCCTCGAAGATCTGAAGAACCTTGAGAAAATCACAACAAAACAGATTCGGTGTTAACTTCAGACAGCTGCGTAAGTTATTGAATAACAGGACATGATCACTAGTTACCTTAGATTTAGGAATAAGCCCGACACGGAAAAACCCAATCTGGCCATTCTCAATTTTGGTGCAGTCTACCACTGTGGAGGCGATGTTTTCTGGCGACGGCCCATCACACAGCACCCCATCTACCTGCAGGATAATATGACATTTAACTCACCCAATAGGCAATACCTATGAATTGTCAAACACATAAACCACCTCTGTACCTTGTTACCAAGTTTTGCATAAACTTGGTTATGATGCGTAGTATCTGCCTCACCGGTCGGATTAGCAGAGGTGACCGCAATGGGACCCACCTAGTCAAACAGAAATGATGGTTTATACAGTAAAGGTCAATGATAAACAGTATTTCTACGAGCAAACATGACAACACATACCGCATTAATGAGGTGTGTAGCAACAGTGCAGTCTGGGTTTCTTATGGCTATGCTCTGCGGTGTGCCTATGTATTTGGATGAGTCTCCCAATCCGAAGAATTCCATCCACGGAGCTACAAATAAATGGAGAAGTCTGGGTTAAATTTGACCAAAATTTGGTACACATGTCAAGTACAATGTGAATATCACATTACCCACCTCTAGCTATAACTAAGCTAATGGAAGACGGCCAAGCGGCTTCCATGAAGTCCCAAAGGAGAGGGCTGATCTGGTCCCTGACTGGCTCCAACTGCCTTATAGATGAAACCCATAAGGACATGGGTCGTTCTTTCGCCTGTTTCTTTACCCTATAGAGGTGCGACTGCATGGTTAAGAGACACTGGCGGAGCAGAAACCAAAGATTTTTCGGTCACACTTT
This sequence comes from Oxygymnocypris stewartii, assembly GCA_003573665.1. Classification (NCBI taxonomy): domain Eukaryota; kingdom Metazoa; phylum Chordata; class Actinopteri; order Cypriniformes; family Cyprinidae; genus Oxygymnocypris; species Oxygymnocypris stewartii. The sequence goes on along the minus strand of QVTF01002039.1, from coordinate 12,227 downwards.
TGTTTGGAGACCAAACTAGTTATAAGTTTTTCCTCAATAAACTCTCAATTACTGCTTGTTAATAGTTAGTATAGTAGTTGTTAAGTTTTGGTATTAGGGAGGATTAAGCGATCTAAAATATGGCCATGTAGAACAAGTCATTAATATGTGCTTTATAAGTATTAATAAACAGCCAATGTATGAGTAATATGCATTATAATAAGCAACTAGTTAATAGTGAGAATTGGTCCCTAAACTAAAGTGTTACTGACTTACTTGAAATATAAGTGTGGAAGGTAACTGACCTATATGCCTTTTCAACTGCCTGTGGGCGATTGCAAGCTGCCACAAGCACATAGACGGTGTCTGTGGGCATTCCACATATGCCACCGTTCTTCATGATCTCTGCAATAAAAAAGGAAAGTATGTTGGTATAAACACATATGCACTCATGTATACACCACTACATAGCACATTTTTTACTTTTACTCACCTGCAATTTGCTGAACGGATGCAGACTTCCTGGCTGGAAGGTGAGGGCAGCTGTCTTTGCCTCCTCCAAAGCCGCTCAACTTGAGGAAAGGATCACCGAAAGGCATTTGTGGGCTTTTAAAGGTGCAGTTGAAAATGCTGGCCAGGAACATGTAGAAGCTAACCAGCCCGAGGATAATGGTGACGCCGATATCGTAGCCGTAAGGCAGCACGCCTACTGCATCCAATAAGAAGCTAATGAGGATGAGTTGGAAGGAGAAGGTATAGATGAACCAGGCTTTGTTGAGAAACAAGGCCCATGCTGTCACTAACACATTGAAGAGCATGAAACTGATGATCCCCACAGCCAGGTGCAGGCCTCGCACATCTCCATAGAGGCCTCCGAAGCGCGTCAGTCCCCACACTGTCCACATGATACCGTAAAGGATGAAAGTCGTACTCTCTAGGGTCTTTCCTCGAGCGAAGGCAACCGAGCCACATATCAGGTGCAGCACACCACCAGAAACCACCGTCCAAGGCAGGATCAGAATCGCCAAGGGGTTTCCGCTAGAAAGCGAGGCTGTGATCGAAAATGCAGCGAGGACACTGCAGCCGTGGCCCAACACCTCGGCATCGGTATATTTAGAGTAGCCCAGATAGGGAGCGTGTAGCTCTTTGCTATTGGTTTGCAAGACAAATCTATTACTGCGGGCCAACAAGTTCTTAAGGAAACCTGCACCTGTAGGTATCTTGTTCGAGGAAGCCATGTTATAAAGGGTTATAAAGAGCACAAAAGCGGATACAATGAATATGGCGGCCTGTACGCCTTGTGTTCCCCTTTGAAAGAAGCTTTGGGGTTCCGATGCAATTGCAATACAGTATGCCACAAAAAACAGCTGGTAGATGGTGTTCACAAACCCTCCCTGCAAGTTAAACAAGGCCAGGATGAAAAACAACACTGAGAATACAACTGGAAACGGCGCTGGGGAATAGGGCACTTGGTTTGTGAAGTGCACCACTAGCGCGGTGTAGCCTTCAGTGAACCGCAGGATGGATGTGAAGCCGTAGAAAGTGGCTGCCAGGGTGTCCATAGATCTGTAGCTCTTAACACACACACCCAGCTGGAAGACGCCCGCGGTCCACAGCCACGGCACATGACCAGAGAAGAGCTCAGGAACAACACCGAGCAGAGGACAAGCTAGCACACTAGCTGACAACAAGTTCATGATTACTCCGAGTGTCACAACATCATTAGCATCGTGACTTTGCATTGGCTTCACGCTATCTTTTTTGAATGTTCCGGGGAGCTGAATCTTTCTCTGTGTGATGTACGATAACAAACGGCCACTTCCGAAATAAGCGCCCACAATGCACACCATGAGGTAGCAGACGGCGGTGGCTGCCTGTCCGAAGGCCGAGTCTGCCAGACCTGCGATCTGGTGGGCGCACGCTAGACATATGCTCAGGGCGATGAATGAGAAGACAACCTCATTACATAAAATAGCCACGATGCAGATAACAAGCAGTGCCAGAGTGAAAGCTGCAAGGCCTGGCACCATGGCATCTCTCAGCCCTCTGCTGCCATTTATTATGTTTTCACCTGCAAGTATGTGCACTAAACCTGAACCGCACCATAGAGCCGACACTGTCAGACACAGACTACCAAAGAGTACATTGTGGGACTGGCTGCGTCGAACACCTGGATAAAAGGACAGTGAGGTGGAGAATGAAGAACAGAGAGAGAGAAAGTTTTACATGGGATGATTTTTAAAACAAAGTTAAATTATGTGTTCAAAGTTAGACTGCATAGAAAGAGTTCAAAGGTGAAATTTATGTAGAGTAGAAAAAAAAACTCTTGAAAAACTCCCATTGGCTCCAATTAGTCAGACAAACAAGTAGCCCCGCCCCAAACCCAAGACATTTAAAGAGCCAGCGTTGTCATGTCAGAGGGCTCAAACACAGCAATGTTTAAAACTGCTTTTCTTAAAAATCAATCTACAAATAGTTGAGCTTCAAGTCTACATGTACTACATTTGTAATATTTCAAACAGTATATAGTGGTATTAGTTAATGAATTAACTAAATGAAAACAAAAAAGTTACATTTTGTTTTTCATTTCTCAATTTGACTCAATAAAACTAAGACAAAAAGTAAGCCTATGAAACACACACAAACAAAAAGATCAAACTATAAGTCACACACACAGAAAATGTGATTGTAATTTGTATTTCTGTGTGCAATACATTATGATATGAATGCATGTTTTTGTAGTGTACTAATGTGTAACACACCTGAATAAGCCAGCAGAGCAGCGAATATGAGGAGCAGAACTCCTAAAGCTGTGTTTGTGATCAGAGCATCGCCTGGGGAGCTCGCATAGTTGTTCACCAGAAGCAGCAAAGAACCTATTCACAAGACGATTAGTATTACTAGTATTAGCCTATGAACATTACTACCTTCTTCTAGGAGGACATAGATTAGCAGTGATGCACAGAACTGAACTGTTTTCACATCAGCGGTGTAGTTAAAGTACAGTACACATGTTAGTTTTGCCCTGTACGGGCGTTTGGCAAATAATAAATCATCCATAAATAAGTCAAATATTAAAAATAATTACAATCACAGGTTTTAATATTATAATTAGCCTATTAATTAACATTTACAATACAATTCGTAATGCAAAGCATTTTTTTAATTTAGACATTTCTTGCTAAAAGTTTTATTTAGATTTATTTATTTAACATTAACTGCATTAATCACTTAATTACTCCTCAATAAATAATGTGTAACATCTAAAATAACCACCTACCCCCAGAAATGCCCAGGACTCCGATGGATAAGTACAAGGACTCAGACTCCGCCATCCTCAGTCAGACGCGCTCTTCTCTCGCGCGCACTCGCTTTATACACACCACCGCGTGACGTCATGCGCCGTGACGTCAGACATGCGCTCACAAAAGCCCTTTATTTCCTGCTATGCAGGAGTTTCCTCATCCTTTATACTACTGCTGGGAAATTGATACAGTTGTTTTAATACAATACAATCATATAACGTTTAATTATTCAAACCTTTGCTTCTAATTGATACAAAGCCTATTTTAGCCTACTTTTTGTTTGATAATTTAAAACGTGATTTTTTTGTGCATCAAATGTGGATTTTGTATGAATAATATTTTTTTTAAATAGCAGAAACACGTTTAAAAACCATTTTTTTTAATTTAGAGTTACATTAAGTTAATCACTATACATTATTTCAAATGAATTAATGAAACAGTAAATATAGAACTCAGAACTCAGATACGTATTATGGAACTTTGTGATTGTCAGATGATAATAGAATATGTTCATAATTAATGTGAAATAGCACACCTGTGGTGGATACTCTATGAGGACACCTGTGTGAATCTGAGGAAAACTGACTTTATACAGAAACAAAGGACAAACTTGTGCTGCATTTATGCATTTGCTTTGATACTTGCTTATCAATTAAAGATATATATGTTTCTAAAGCCTATAACCTAATATAGTTCTCCACACTGCCCTCTCTCATCTTCAGCGGTTAATATGCCACCAATATAAACACAGGTGAACTCGGAAACAATGAACTATAGGTATGACTAAGTACATTCTCTCCGGGAAACAACAGACAATAGATTCATCTTTCTTCCTGGAACACGCCTTCATGGGAGGAACTGCACCCGGCCGATATAAGCAGCACAAGAGTGGTGACAGAAACAGTCAGGAAGAACCACACTTCACTTCACTGCTCAGCTCAACTCTACTCAACTCAACTCAGATCAGCTCAGCTCAACTCTCTTAACAAGGTATGCTGATGCACTGCTTTAAACGACTGCAATTCTAGGTTTAATGAAAACTTTAAGATTGTCGAACATGGAAACATCTTATATTTGAACAGTTGGCTATGTTCTGTATTACAGTTCTTCTATTCATTGAGGTTGTTGTTCTAAATGTTAATCAGCTTTGTATAATAAAGAAGAGTTCTCTGAATTCAGTTTCTGTTGAATGCGTGTTTACTGTAACTCCGTGGAAACTGATCCTGTGTTACCTGGGCGAGATCTCCAGGGAAAGAGTGCTGTGTAAATATTTCATTATGCCAGTGTGTAAGTGATTGCCCTATGCTGCTCACTGGCGACATCTCTTCTCAGTGCCAAAGAGTCACTGACTGTTCGAGGTTTAATATTGCTTTCTCTGTGCGCGTGTCTGCGCAGCAGGCATGGTGAAGCGCGTGGCGGTGATTCTGTCCGGCTGCGGCGTGTATGACGGCACAGAGGTTCACGAGGCGTCTGCTGTGATGGTGCACCTCAGCCGAGCGGGTGCCAAGGTAATGCACACCAATACAGCTACACCTTCAAATAGTCTCGAAAAAGAACACTCTGGGAATAAGCAGAATACGTGAAATGAAAATGAAAACTAAACTGATATCACATCTTTCATATAATTGCTCTTTTGTTGATTTTGACTGTCCTCTTGTGTAAGGGTCTTTGGATAAACGCGTCTGCTAAATGACTAAATGTAACGTGCAGCTCAGTCTCTAATGCAGCTGGCTTTGCTCTGCAGGTCCAGATGTTTGCGCCTGATGTGGAGATGATGCATGTGGTGAACCACTGTGAAGGAAAGCCCGGGACGGACACGAGGAACGTGCTGCAGGAGAGCGCGCGCATCGCCCGCGGTGACGTCACAGACCTGGTCAAGCTGGACGTCGGCACCTTCGATGCGCTCATCCTTCCAGGTGACCAAACGCGCACAGAGAGAGATATAACGATAACCACGTGCTTAAGTTTGGACGTCTGCTGCTTCATTATATCATTATAATACTGATAATTAACGTCCTTGATATAATTGGGGCTTACGCGTTCAAATTCAGATCCCTTGGGTAAGTGAAAACAACCTGGCATCCATAGTGTAAGATGCACTTGCTGTTAATATTTATGTATTTATTTATTTAGCTCAAAAACCGCCAGCATTTGGAAATAAAGTAGTGTATGAAATAGGTAAAAAATGTGAAACGGTTTTTGACTAAATTTATATTATTACAGCTTCAAAGATTGCTTAATCATGAAAAGTGTTAATTCTAACATTACGATCCTATGGAAGATAATGACACATTGTTAGTTTGTCCTCTCTCTGTCTCTTTAATAACACGCTCCAGTGGACAGACGATGATGTAAGTCTTGTTCTGATGTATTAATCTCAGTTATGTAATAAAACCTGCGGCCAGCTGTATAAACATAGCCACTATGTAGTGACTAACTAGCAGTTTGCCAAGGGGTGAGGAGTCTTACTTTTCCGTTTCGAGTTTGTAATATCTCGTAACAGACTTAAAAATGTAATGGCTAGTCTTCAAGAAAAAAAAGCAAAAAGGATGACTAACTTGTAAGACTAGTCTAAGCGTTTTATGCAACCGACTGTGTCAGTAAAAGCTGTTTTTGGACTAAGTTCTGAGTTCAGAAACTGACATTGTTTTCATTAATAGTATAATAACATCTTATGTCATGCAATCAAGGAAAATCTGATTTCTTATTTCATGACCGCTTTAAGATTAAATTAACTCTTATTGTGCCATACAGGTGGTTTTGGAGTGGCTAAAAACCTGAGCGACTGGGCCACCAAAGGCAAGGACTACTCAATCGACTCTGAGGTTGAGAAGGTCATTAAAGGTTTCCATCAGGCCAAGAAACCCATGGGCATGTGCTGCATCTCTCCTGTGCTGGCAGCCAAAGCTATCCCCGGGTGTGAGCTGACCGTGGGCCACGACTCTGTGTGTGAGAAGTGAGTCTGATGCACTAGAGTCATTCAAACTGGGCTTTGATCGTGTGGTGCTTTGGTTCTGAACTCCGTGTTGTCTTTCTTGTGCTCGCAGATGGCCGTACGCTCAAGTGGCTAAAGACATGGCCGAACTGGGCTGCAAACACTTGAACAAGAACGTGGGCGAGGTGCACGTCGACTCCAAGAACAAACTGGTGACTACAAGTGCGTTCATGTGCAACACTGCCATCCATGAGATCTTCGATGGTCTGGGTGTCATGGTCAAGGAAGTTCTCAAGCTAGCCTAACTTCATCATTTCACTGTCTGAATATTATTACATTCAATAACCTTATTTATTTATAAATGAATAATGATGTTGTCCATTAAACACAGAAAAAACGAGACCAGTTCATTTCCAGTAAAACAGGGCAGACATACTGTCAGTAGTTTGTGTTTTTGTGGTAGTCTATTATCAATAAAGTTGAATTGATTTTAAACATGTCCTTGTTCGTTGATGTGTTAATATGTGTTGTTTTATATCATTATATACATGCTCAATAAGTAGTATTTTACAATGAGTATTATTTTACACTTGTTTCATTAAAAATGGCAACTCACCCCCTCAAACACTGGCAACAATAAATTTGATTCGATTTTAATAAAAAATAAATTGAATATAGAAAACACACTTTTTGATTTTTATAAATCATATACATTTTAAGTGGCAATTAATAACACATTTGAAAACAAAGTACAATTTAAAAAAAGTAAACAAAATACAAGGAGTGCAATACATTATTGGTTAAATCTGGAACACTAAAATGTAACGTTAAATAAGTGTGAACATGTGAGACAAGAACCTGTTGAGCCCAAAATCTGTGGTTTCAAAACTGCACCGACTGCGATTAATTAATACTGTACATGCACAAAGATACTAATGATTGAGGACGTGTAGAGGTCCGTGCTTCGAAGGACTTCAGCACATTTCTCACACTGCTCTGCTGGGATCTTGATTCACTCTTCTTCCACTCAGTTCACTGACTGTGTTTCATAGCCATAACTTAGTCACCAAGCATTTTCCAGAGATTTTCAATGGGGTTTAAATCAGGGCTCGTATTCACAAAACATTTTATCTTACCACTAAGAGTTCTCCTAAATAGCAGTACAAGTTTTTAGCTAAGAGTTTTGTCTTAAAGCCTCTTCACAAAGCTGCAGAGACAAACTTGTACTAAGGAATAGAGAGAAGTGTTAAGCCAAGAGTAAATAAGGGCTGACCTCGTTACTATGGATGATGTCAGCATGCTCACTAATTATGCACACAGTGATCAGCTGATAGTCTCTGTCAGAGATTTATTCAAACAAATATTGTAGGGTGTGATTTTATGTTGCCATATTCAAATAACGATAAACAAAAAATGTATTTCCACATTCAAATAAAGATGTTAAAATGCAGGTTAAGTGTAAATAATTAAACAAGTATATGTTCAGCTAATTGTCAGCCTCTTTCATGTGTGCTTCTCGTAAACAATGAGCAGATATGCATATAAACAGCCTTTTAATTAACAGAGTAGAATAATCACGACTGATAACAAGACATGCAAATGTAAAAGAAAACCAAACTGAGAACTGAGAGAGAGAATGAGCTTTATTGACAGGTATGTTTGCACATATGATGAATTTGTTATAGTGATAGAAGCTCCACAATGCAACAGAAGGACAGCGACTGGACACAGATAATACAAATAATAATGTATAAGTATACAAAATAGACAATGTGCACAATAGCAAAAACACAATATATATTATAGACAATTATGTATGTACAGTAGGGGTGGCACGGTACATGTATTCGTACCGAACCGTCACGGTACGGACCTATCGGTTTGGTGCATAAGGCCTTACGACAAATACAGGCAATTCACCCCCAATCCAGAAGGGGGCGCCCGCAGTAATGCAACGCTGCTTGATAACTGCCGACGCCAACAGAAGATTAGCTGTGAGTTGCGCGCTTGAGACAGTGACCATGTGCTGATTCTGAAAGCATCTCTCTCATGGACTGACAAGAGTTTTGTGCTCGTGACGTGTATCCTACCTCTCTCATTCGGCACAAATCCAAATATTCAATAATATTTCCATGTTTGGGATGTAACTTATCTGAATGCTAAACTATTATTTTTTATAATAATTTATAGGCATTTGTAAGTTACGTTAATTCAGTCGCATTCAAACGGAGACACAGAGGCAGGTGCGCTGATGTTTGTATTTGAGGCAGTCGTGGCTCTAATGGATAGAGCGTTGGACTTGTAACCCGAGGTTGTGGGTTTGAATCTCGGCTCCGGCAGGAGTTGTCCACGACTGAGGTGAGACCTTTGAGCAAGGCACCGAACCCCCAAATGCTCCCCAGGCGCCGCAGCATCGGCTGCCCACTGCTCCAGGTGTGTGGATGGGTTAAATGCAGAGAACACATTTCACTGCTGGTTATACTTTGTATAATTGTGTATGTGACAAATAAAAAACATATTCTTCTGCTATTTGATTTTGATAAAGTAGCCTAACAATTTTAGCAATGCTGAAACTGATGTGTTTTGTGTGTGTAAGGAAACGTGATCATGTTTGTAACATTTTGTAATAATTTTGAATGTATGTTCAATATATACAATTAATTAAAAAAGTGTGTGTGTGTGTGTGTGTGTGTGCTCCAGCACGCGATCACTTCAACTGTTTCCTTATACCAGCAGAACTTTAAACACTTATTGTCTTATTAATAATCACTGGATAAAGGTCTGCTTTTATTTGTACACTCTCAATGAAAACAAAACAGATTTTATACATAATATAACAATGTAATAATATTATTAGTATTAATAATTAGTATTTTCGCATCTAAGTGGAAAAAAGGACCCAAGTATAGTAGATATCTTTTTTTTCCCTGTTGTACTGAAATCGTATCGAACCGTGACCCCCGAACCGAGGTACGTACCAAACCGTGACATCTGTGTGCCGTGCCACCCATAATGTACAGGTATGATATGTGCACATTTTAAATATAAATAAGTATGTGTGTTAAATAAATAATGTATAATAGTGTTGTGCTTTCCATGTTTATTGTCAGGTGTTCATGAGATTGATTGCCTGAGGGAAGAAACTGTTCCTGTGTCTGGTCGTTCTGGTGCTCAGAGCTCTGTAGCGTCGACCAGACGGTAACCGTTCACAGAGAGGGAGGGGGGGGGGGGGGGGGGGGGGGGGGTGCTGGATGTGAGGGTCCAGATTGATTTTGCCAGCCCTTTTGCTCTCTCTGGATGAGTACAGTTCTTGGAGAGTGGGTAAGGTTGTACCAATGATTCGCTCAGCAGTCCGGACTACCCTCCGTAGTCTTCTGAGGTCAGATTTGGTAGCCGAGCTGAACCAGACAGTTATTGATGTGCAGAGGACAGATTCAATGATGACAGAGTAGAACTGTATCAACAGCTCCTGTGGCAGGTTGAACTTCCTCAGCTGGCGAAGGAAGTACAGCCTCTGCTGGGCCTTTTTTTAAATGGACTCGATGCGATTGTCCCACTTCAGGTCCTGAAAAATTGTGGTGCCCAGAAATCTGATTGACTCCACTGCAGTCACAGTGCTGTTCATGATGGTGATTGAGGGGAGTGCAGGGGGGTTTCTCCTGAAGTCCACGATCATCTCCAGGTTAAGCTCCAGGTTATTACTGTAAGTCTGCACCAGACAGCCAGCTGCTGAACCTCTTGTCTGTAAGCAGACTCGTCACCGCCCTGAATGAGACAGCTGACTGTGGTGTCATCTGCAAATTTCAGGAGCTTGACGGAGGGGTCTTTACATAAGCAGTCGTTTGAGTAGTAGCAGTGAGGAGAGGATGCAACCGTGGGGGGCGCCAGTGCTGATCGGTGCTGGATGAGCATTTTTCAAGCTTTACCTACTGCTGCTTCTCTGTCACAAAGCTGTTGATCCACTGACAGACAAAGGTGGGGATGGAGTTAGTTTGGGCTGAAGGAGTGATGGGATGATGGTATTAAAAGCGGAGCTGATGTCTACAAACAGGATCCTCACATACATCCCTGGTCTATCCAGATGCTGCAGGATGAAGTGCAGTCCCATGATGACTGCATCATCCACAGACCTGTTTGCTCTGTAGGTGAACTGCAGGGGGTCCAGTGATGTCCTTCAGCTAAGCCAAACCCAGTCTTTCAAATGATGTCATGGCCACAGACGTTGGGGCCATAGGTCTGTAGTAATTGAGTCCAGTAATTTTGGGTTTCTTTGGGACGGGGATGATGTTGGAGCGTTTGAAGAATGAAGGGACTTCCAGCACACAGCTCCAGTGATCAGTTGAATATCTGTGTGAAGATGGGGTCCAGCTGATCAGCACAGGTTTTCAGACAGGCTGGTGTCACACCGCCTGGGCCTGGTGCCTACCTTCTCTTGTTCTTTCTGAAGAACTGGCACACATCATCTTCACAGTGCAGTGTGGGGTGTGTGTGTGTGTGTGTGTGTGTGGGTGGGGGTGGGGGGGGGATGCAGGATGTGTGAATGGTGTTTTTTCAAACCTGCAATAAAACTCATTCAGATTGTCTGCCAGATGTTGATTCTTCACAGTGCTGGGGATGGTGTCATGTAATTGGTGATGTCTTTCAGATCTTTCCACACTGAAGCAGGATCACTGGAAGATAATTGGTTCCTTAGCTTTCCAGAATAATTAATCTTTGCCACTCTGATCTAATTTTCCAGTGTGTATTTGGCCGGTTTATACAAGAATCTGTCCCCATTCCTGCGAGCATCTTCTTTGGCCTGATGGAGCTGTCTGAGTTTTGCAGTGAACCATGGTTTGTCATTGTTGTAGGTTAAATGAGACCTGGTAGGAATGCATATATCCTCACAGAAACTGATATATGATGTTACAGTTTCTGTGAGCTCGTCCAGATTGGTGGCAGCAGCTTCAAAAACAGTCCAATTAGTGAGGTGGAAACAGGCTTGCAAATCCCGCTCTGCTTCATTAGTCCTCTTTTTACAGTCCTTAATACAGGTTTAGCTGCCCTTATGAAAAAAATATGTTTATTCAAGTGTGCTATTAGTATACTTATTTTAAACTAAACATAGGAAAGTATACTCTTAGTCTACTTTTTATGTCCTTCTCAGAAATGGGCTTTTGTGTACTTCTCAGAAATATACTTAAAATTAAATTTAAGTATACTTTACTTATACTTAGAAAAAGTATAAATATATTTGAGCTATAATTGTGCTCCGGGAATCTGTGTTTTCAATGTTATATGGTAGGGGGTGCAAGTAAACATCTTCTGGACAGAATTTCCACAAAATAAAGTGAAGTGAAGTAAAGAAACCAAAGTAAAAGTGAAGAAGAAACCAAAACAACAGTAAATTCCACGTGTTAAAAAAAGCATCAAAACTGTAACATTATTGAGGGGGTAATAATGACTGTCAAGCTTTGACTGTCAAGCTATGGGGTGTTAATCAACTCCATCTACGTTTTGATTATTATTCTGAATCCAAATCATAGTCTTTTTTCAGCTTTTTCAAAATGTTGTTTATTTCTTAGGTTTTTATTTATTTATGAGACTTACCCACATTCAAGTGTTAAAAAAAATATGTATTACACTGGAATACAATGATTTTGTTTACAAGAAGATAACCTGTTCTTTATTTTGATGTTTTGTATGCTCAGATATTCATACAACAAAATTAATACTTAAATAGAGACATAGTAGTATACTTAAAGTATGATGTAAAGTTAATTAAAAACAAATTATGTGTATACCTCTTGTGTACCTAGGGCCCCTCACCCTGGAACACTGGCATGGTTAGCAGATCGATCACCTCAGGGCACTCAAAGCTGGGATAAACTCCAAAACCAAAAAAGATGCATGGGAAAACATAGGTGTGCAAATAAATGCAGTGTTTCTAAAATGTTATATTCCTAGGCAGATTGCCAGCAACAACCATTTTAGACCTGATGAAAAAAAGTATAGAAATTATCACATAA